>CM074441.1:831645-946645 GCA_037101425.1 Elopichthys bambusa | reverse complement strand
ATTAGTCAGAAACATTTTATCATACACACAACATATGAAATATCTCCAAAAGAAAACATTTGTTATTACTAATTAATATTTCGAAATGCCAATTATAAATGTGCATTCAATTTATACATACATTATTATAATTAACAAAATGATGCTCAAAATATGTAAAATATTTACAGTACATATATCAAAAACATCTGCTCAGTTGAGAAAAATGGCTTTTACATATCAAGAATAAATATGCATAATAATTAGTAAAAAGGATAAATGTTTTGTCCACCTTATCTTAAGGAAAGTCGTAAGAATGTGTACAAAATTTCATAATTGATGACCTTTACACAGTTATTGAACTGAACTGAATCAACACTGAACTAAATTGAGCTGAATCACACTATTGTCTTGTAGAGCTGCTTTACAGCTGAATTTGTCTCATATTTGTTTTATTCTGTTATTTTCCTGTTCATTACTGTGAAGCTGCTTTGAAACAATCTGTATACAGCACTATATAAATAAATATGACTTGACATATGCTAGAATATGATAAAGTAGATATCTGTTTTCTTCGACCGGAAAAGATGAGTTCCCATGAAACACACACAGCAATTTCTATTCAGCATCCTTCAGACCTTATCTAACCTTTGCAGGTACGCGCTTCCCTATCTATCCCTGGCAAATTCTCTCTTTCCCTGTCTCCTCCTGCTTACATATGTTGTTATTAATGCACAGCATTTTCGAGGCATTCCTCACACCCTGGCAGTGACGCACAGCCGTGCACCCACACGCTTTCTCCTGACGGGAGCAGTCAAACTGTGGAGTCACGGAGGATGATGATGCAGAGCCACGTCAGCGTTCACCAGCCTCTTCCTCCTCCACTCATCTTTGAGAAAAGAGCAGATCGATGCATTTGAAACGGCAATCATGTGAACATCCTCCACTGCAGCCCATTCACTTGCACTACAAGACCTCACAATGATAAGAAAACCACATGTTCACAACCAACACGTTCTCACTCCCAATTCAACACATATGGACGCTCGGTCAGGACTACTTACCGTCACTTTTTAACATGCAGGGTAATCCATTGCTTTCAGTTGTTTACACAATGCATTATATCAAAATGCATTTAATTTTTTGCATGCATACTTCCATAGATGTTGCATCCCAAGTCTTCTGAAGCCATACGATATCAGATTTTAATCGCTGAAAATGATCCCGCTTCATGTCATAACTAATTTAAAAGATACACCTAAACATTAGCATGATGGAATTGGTCATGAGACACACGAGAGCCAATGGAGTTTCACAATCAAAGCTGATGTAATGGCAGCAATGTTTGAATGTGTGCACAGGATCCGAGCCTCATGGAGGATGGAAAGTTTCTGGGTCTGTTCTTCATACAAATCAATTGTTTGACCCCAGGACACTTGGAATATTTCTATAAATTGTGACTAGTTTATTTTATTTTACATATGGTTAGGTTTAGGGGTAGGGGTTAGGTTACATGCTCAAAAATGTCTAAATAGTGTAATGTAAATTAAATTATGCTGGCTAATTAAATTACACCCCAACAATTATGTCATAATGGCAAATTTATACCGCAATATATGATTTAATCATGGCGATAAAACCTGGGCTGCGTTTAAGTCCATTCTAACAAGGAGGCTAAAGAACGCAGTCTCTATCGCCTCTTCAGTTCAGGGGAGTGAGGTTTACACGCACAGCTCTTACTAGCCTATGTCTGTTACACTCCCCCCCCTAAACCTCGCTCCCATCCGGGTCACGGCACCAATGTAACCCATTCTACTCGACCCACTCTGAGCAGGAATCGAACCGTGGTCGTGGGGGTCGGGTGCTCTAACAAAGAGTCTCTAAGCTTACATGCACAGCTCTTACTAGCCTACATCTGTTACACCCTTCCCTCGCTAACTTCCCTCTGTCTCGTTCACTCGGATGTATGTCATTGCTTAGGTTGCACAAGTGCCCGCTACTGACAGAACCCTTGCAATGTGTTTAAATGGAACGCCCTCTTCCCTTGATCACGTGTGGGTAAATTAAGTGCGAGTACTGTGAGTAGCTGTTTCCATCCACCTATTTTTTACGTAATTTGGTATATCGCATTTCATGAGTTCGCCTGCCCATTCAGCCTTGATGAGTAAAATGAACATGGCTTGCTGTCCGCAGAGGAGTCTCGAACCCGAAGCTCGGCTCGAGCTCCGAGTTAAACCCCCTCCCACAACAGAACTGCGTGTAGGAGGAAAGAGAGAATTAGAGGAGGAGACGGAGAGGAGGAGGGTTGCTGGAAAAATTTGTCAATGGGATGACGTGGTGTTTGCAGTTTATATAGTACACATGTAATGATGATTGACAGGACTGAATGTTCAGGCTCCTCCCGAACCTATGTTTGGAACTTCATTAAAAAATGATAGATGGAAATGCCAAGATGTGCATAAATTCTAAAATGAGCTCAAATGAGCTGGATAATTGTTTTATGCGTTATGAAAACATGCGCATAAACTATGATGGAAACACTTTTACAGAATAAATTCCTTGATGCACATCAAGAAAGACATGTGACTTTGCGATGGGACGGCATAAGTGGACCAACCGGCGGACCGATCTTGCTGCACAGCATTTGAAATGCTGTTTTGGTCATTCTGTAATGCCTGAGCAAAGTCTGTTATCAAAGTGGTTCGGTATTATTCCCTCCCAGAAGCAAGATAACATGACAGCGCTTTATTGTGTTTCATCTGCGCGCTCTGAGGCGCAAGTAATTTATTATGTACGAAAATTATTATATCAGTCGCTTCTGCTGCAGCAACTTCCATTTTTCTTAGTGATATTTAGCACCAGTTTATCAGGAAGTTCTTATCGAAAAAAGGTTCTTTAGATTATTGAACATTTCATCACACTAAGGCCATGTGTCAACCAAAGTGTTTTTAGCCAAAAACAGCTTTGAAAACAGCTTTTTTTCAGTTGAGACGCTATATGTGCTGATATGGAATATTCATGGAACTGTTACTAGTATTTGAATTCGCAAATAGTTTGTTTCGGAATATAAAAATGTTGACACAATGTAACACACTTGCTCCGGCACTAGTTTTGGATGAAAAGATGTGCTTGTTTTTGTCATTTGTTATCATTGTACAAGCAGAATGGTGTGGTATTTGTCCCGCCCTACCTCCACTGTGATTGGATTGATGAGCTCAGCGTTTTAAAAACGTGGCCGTCCCATTGAAAACAATAGGGAAAAATACGCTTTGGTGCACACATGACCTAAGAAAAAAATGGTTCTTTTAAGATCTGTTCACTGTAGGGAGCCAAAAGTAGTTCTTCTGTTGCATCACTACAAACCCCCCCCCCCCTCTTTTATAAGCTTTATTTTTAAGAGTGTTCTATATGCATGCTCATCGTAAAGCCTCTCCATAAGTCAGCCTTTTGGAAAATGATTGCTGTTTATAGCTCAACAAGTGTTTCTTGTGCTTAATCCTCTTGATTTTAATTAACTTAGCAAAAAAATCATTAATGGGTCCTTTTTATCTCTGCCATTGTGAGGCAAATCCCTTTAGTTGCAGAGAAGCGTGTATAATTTTAAGGAAATGGGTTGTGATGTTTGGTGTCATCTTGCTTTTGTTCTACATCAGCTGCAGCTAAATAAGCAAATAATTAAAGTCAGTAGGGGTACGGTGGCCTGTTGGTACATTACACAAGTCACAGAATACGAGCACGAGGGAAAATCTTGTCAACAAATTAGGGAAATACAACCACTAATAAAGAAATGTGTGCAAACAGCATTTAGCATGAAGATGACGATCTCAGGGGAGAAACAATTACAGTCATTACACGGCTATGAACTGTAAGAAGTTATTTTTTGTGTTCACTTTAGCGTGAGAGTTTATTCTTGAAAAGCTGAAAATTCGTGAAAGTGGTGGATTTAATGTACGCAGTTACAAATCTGCCATCTTTGCTCGAAAAGAGTCAACTAAATTTAGTTAGTTCTAATCTTAAATTTATGTGATTTTTAAGTGTAAATGTCATGTGACTAATCAATGAAGCCATCAAAATAGTCTGTCATCTGTCAAAACCCTGCAATAATATGATCAAACAGAAAAACAAAACAAAACACATGGTTACTTTTGAATGGACGTCAATGGAGAAACTTGAATGCAGTTTAGTTACAACTTCCAGCAGGGCTAACATCAAGTTACAGTATGTTTAGAGTCAATACTCCTTTAATTGAAAAGGAAAATGAGAGATTCCTCATGATATAACCCCTTTAGTGCTGTATGTTCCCACAGTCATACAACATGTGCATACCATGAAGATAATCCAGTTTATTGCTGTACTGTAATTTCACGAGTCTATTCATCACAGCTGCTGATGCATGGCCTCATTTTTTTAGTATGAGCACAGAAAGTTGCAAACGGTGCATCTGAGAAACTATGGAGTGTGTTAAGAGCTAAATAGGTTCATAGCACAAACGGATGTGCACCCGCACAAACAAGAGCCGCCGCAGAGGCTGACGTGATGAAGCGATTATAATTGATTAAACATTGCCTTGTTGTTTTCTTCCTTAGTGCATACTAATGGAATTCATTAACTAAAAGAGGAGCGGTTAATAGAGTTGGAGCTTACTATAACTCACACCGAGACACAATACTGATACCATGGGTCTTTCACACGTGTAAATGTGAGTAAGAAACGGATTTTATGAATATATAAAACTGCTACTGGTAAGTTACTTGCAACATTATGCAACGTTACGCTACTGCTCAAATGTTTGGGGTTGGTAAGATAATTGAATGTTTTTTAGTCTCTTCTGCTCACCAAGGCTGCATTTATTTGATCAAAAATACAATAAAAATTGTGAAATATTTTTCTAATGTAAATCAGCTGTTTTCTATGTGAATATATAGTAAAGTGTAATTTATTCCTGAATTTTCAGCATCATTACTCCAGTCTTCAGTGTCACATGATCCTTCAGAAATCATTCTGATATGATGATTTGATGCTCAAGAAACATTTATGATTATTATCAATGTTGGAAACAGTATTGTTGTGGAAACCATGATATATTTTATTTGATTATTATTTGATTATTTGATGGAAAAAGTTCAAAACAACATTTATTTGAAATCTTTTGTAACATTATAAATCTCTTTACTGACACTTTTGATCAATTTAATGCATCCTTGCTGAATAAAAGTATCCATTCCTTTAAAAAATATTACTAACCCCAAACTTTTGAACAGTATAGTGTACATGCTTTAAGCTGAATTGTAATTCTAACAACTTTTTCCTTAGTGTAAAGTCTATCATCTGAAGTTTATGGCAGTGACATGTCACTTTATATCTCTTTTTATCTTTCAGTGTGACTTTTTAAACTTGGTAATAAAAATTAATTTCTCATAATTCCCTTACAAAAAAAAAAAAAAAAAAAGAACATATACGTTCAGTTTATACTTTTTATGTACTTCTCAGAAAAACATAGTTTACAAAAGTAAACTTTTGTACTCAAAGTATACTCAAACTACTTTGAGGTGAAAACAGGCCATATAGGTCTGTCTTTTTTCCAGGTAAAACATACTCCAATAACCTTTGTTTCATTTACAACTTTGTTTCATTTTTTACAGTGTTTACAGTATATGCACATACAGTGTGTAAGGTGTATCATTCAGAAAGAAAAAAAAATATATATATATATCAACACTACTCATTTGAAATTTTTACTAGCAGCCCAGAATAAATCTGAGACAATTGCAGGCTGTTTTGCTTCTCTTTACTCTGAAGAATATTGCTCGGTGCTGCCGTTTTAGACCAGAGTGAGCTGTAGAAGCACTAAATGGATTCTCTGTGATAACCTCAGACTCGCTCCATTCCAAAATAAACCCAAATGTCAATCTGCGCTTGCCTGCGATGACAGCCGGCAGCCTAAGCCTATTTCCTCCAGAGTGAGGAATGGTTTCCTAATGCTTTCAATTTCCCTCAGCCTTGGAAAGAGACAGGACTGTACACAATGCTGCAATGACCTTGAGACAGACTGTCATGAAAGAGGATGCTTATATCATACAAGCATTCAAGAGTCGTGTCCCACGCTGACCAAGTGAGGTCTCCGTTCTCTGATCTGTTTATGGTAATGATGTTAGCATGCTGTGACCAGAAGTGGCTTTCCATCGGGGTCTAAAAAACAGCATTAATCTGGTAACACGATATCATGTTAATTGTGCGCAATCCGGCCTCCACTGGCGCATCAATATGGTTAAAAGCATCATCGCTCCGTAAGTGATTTCCCTGTGGACAGTGACTGTGTTCCTAATGGAGGATTTTATGACACGTTTTTAAAAGGCTCAGCACACAGAATTCATCACACCCTCAAGTGACGATATTGCCAATCAAACAGTGTCATTCATTCATAATTGACGAGCGCTTTCGTGTCATTTACTATGTTTTGCTGCAAGGAAACGAGCAGGATCAAAACATTCTGTCACTTTGAACCAGTCACATGAAACCGTTCCAAAAGAGCATGATGGACAATTTTGTTTCCAGGTCACAATTTGGAATAAAAGCATGATTTAAAAGAAAATAGAAAGCATGGGAAACATATAATCAAAAAAAAAAAAAAAATAATAATAATCTGCTGCCATGTCAACAGGATCTCATTAATATTGATAGGTATTCATATGTAAAGTGGGGTACATTTGATTAGACATTGATGTGTACAATATGATTGACAGCTTCTAAAGCATACTGCATATGTACAACTTTAGAGACAGGTATGTTTACAAATGATTTGAGGCTCAGATTCATTGAAATTCAAAGGCTGATTTGATCATATTTATAATACCTGAGATTAATTAAATATATTTAATTTATTTGATGATAATTATATCCAGACATGCGATGCAAATTACTTTTTTTATTAGTCCCATCTGGATTTTAAAAAGGTCTTTCTTGGACCTTTTTAAAGAAGTTTCTCCATCATTTATTGACAAATGAGACTATTCAATTTCTAATCCTTCCCCTACAAAGGTTATTGCTACTAGTGCTGCTGTTGTTGATGATGCTGCTTTTATTGCTGCTGCTGCTACTGCCGTTATTGCTGCTGCTGCTTTTATTGCTGCTGCTGCTATTGCTGCTGCTATTGCCATTATTGCTGCTGCTGCTGTTATTGCTGTTGCTGCTTTTATTGCTTCTGCTGCTGTTATTGCTGCTGCTGATTTTATTGCTGCTGCTGTTATTGATGCTACTGCTTTTATTGCTGCTGCTGCTTTTATTGCTTCTGCTATTGCCATTATTGCTGCTGCTGCTGTTATTGCTGTTGCTGCTTTTATTGCTTCTGCTGCTGTTATTGCTGCTGCTTCTGCTGTTATTGCTGCTGCTGCTTTTATTGCTTCTGCTGCTGTTATTGCTGTTGCTGCTATTGCTGCTGCTATTGCCATTATTGCTGCTGCTGCTGCTGCTGCTGTTATTGCTGCTGCTGCTGTTATTGTTGTTGCTGCTGCTGTTATTGCTGCTGCTGCTGTTATTGTTGTTGCTGCTGCTGTTATTGCTGCTGCTATTGCTGATGCTGTTGTTATTGTTGCTGATGCTGCTGCTTCTGCTGTTATTGTTGCTGCTGCTATTGCTGCTGCTGCTTCTGCTGTTATTGCTGCTGCTGCTGTTATTGCTGCTGCTGCTATTGCTGCTGCTATTGCCATTATTGCTGCTGCTGCTGCTGCTGTTATTGCTGTTGCTGCTTTTATTGCTTCTGCTGCTGTTATTGCTGCTGCTGCTTCTGCTGTTATTGCTGCTGCTGATTTTATTGCTGCTGCTGTTATTGATGCTACTGCTTTTATTGCTGCTGCTGCTGCTACTGCTGTTATTGCTGCTGCTGCTTTTATTGCTTCTGCTGCTGTTATTGTTGCTGCTATTGCTGCTGCTATTGCCATTATTGCTGCTGCTGCTGCTGTTATTGCTGTTGCTGCTTTTATTGCTTCTGCTGCTGTTATTGCTGCTGATGATTTTATTGCTGCTGCTGTTATTGATGCTACTGCTTTTATTGCTGCTGCTGCTGTTATTGCTGCTGCTACTGCCGTTATTGCTGCTTGTGCTGTTATTGCTGCTGCTATTGCTGATGCTGCTGTTATTGTTGCTGATGCTGCTGTTATTGCTGCTGCTATTGCTGATGCTGCTGTTATTGCTGCTGCTGCTGCTGTTATTGTTGTTGCTGCTGCTGTTATTGCTGCTGCTATTGCTGATGCTGCTGTTATTGCTGCTGCTGCTGTTATTGCTGCTGCTATTGCTGATGCTGCTGCTTCTGCTGTTATTGTTGCTGCTGCTGTTGTTGTTGCTGCTATTGCTGCTGCTGCTGCTGCTTCTGCTGTTATTGCTGCTGCTATTGCTGATGCTGCTGTTATTGTTGCTGCTGCTACTGCTGCTATTGCTGCTGCTGCTGTTGTTGTTGCTGCTATTGCTGCTGCTGCTGTTATTGCTGCTGCTATTGCTGCTGCTATTGCCATTATTGCTGCTGCTGCTGCTGTTATTGCTGTTGCTGCTTTTATTGCTTCTGCTGCTGTTATTGATGCTGCTTCTGCTGTTATTGCTGCTGCTGATTTTATTGCTGCTGCTGTTATTGATGCTACTGCTTTTATTGCTGCTGCTGCTGCTACTGCTGTTATTGCTGCTGCTGCTTTTATTGCTTCTGCTGCTGTTATTGTTGCTGCTATTGCTGCTGCTATTGCCATTATTGCTGCTGCTGCTGTTATTGCTGTTGCTGCTTTTGCTGCTGCTATTGCCATTATTGCTGCTGCTGCTGCTGTTATTGCTGTTGCTGCTTTTATTGCTTCTGCTGCTGTTATTGCTGCTGATGATTTTATTGCTGCTGCTGTTATTGATGCTACTGCTTTTATTGCTGCTGCTACTGCCGTTATTGCTGCTTGTGCTGTTATTGCTGCTGCTATTGCTGATGCTGCTGTTATTGTTGCTGATGCTGCTGTTATTGCTGCTGCTATTGCTGATGCTGCTGTTATTGCTGCTGCTATTGTTGTTGCTGCTGCTGTTATTGCTGCTGCTATTGCTGATGCTGCTGTTATTGCTGCTGCTGTTATTGCTGCTGCTATTGCTGATGCTGCTGTTATTGTTGCTGATGCTGCTGCTTCTGCTGTTATTGTTGCTGCTGCTGTTGTTGTTGCTGCTATTGCTGCTGCTGCTGCTTCTGCTGTTATTGCTGCTGCTATTGCTGATGCTGCTGTTATTGTTGCTGCTGCTACTGCTGCTATTGCTGCTGCTGTTGTTGTTGCTGCTATTGCTACTGCTGCTTCTGCTGTTATTGCTGCTGCTGCTGCTTCTGCTGTTATTGCTGCTGCTATTGCTGATGCTGCTGTTATTGTTGCTGATGCTGCTGCTGCTTCTGCTGTTATTGTTGCTGCTATTGCTGATGCTGCTGTTATTGTTGCTGATGCTGCTGTTATTGCTGCTGCTGCTGCTTCTGCTGTTATTGTTGCTGCTATTGCTGATGCTGCTATTGCTGAAGATGCTATTATTGCTGCTGCTGCAATTTAAATAAATGCATTTTTTAAATATAATTTAAATAAAATCACAATGATTTTTTGTGCATGATGAATTTTTTTCTTATCAGTTTCATTTATGTGTGACTGACAAATATGCATCACATTAAGATTATTAGTTTATGTTAAAACGATGTAATCCAAATGCATAGAAACTTTATGTGCAACTGTATGCGCAATTCAAATAGAGAAATGTTTAAATATAGATGTAAAGCCATGTATAAATATATTGATATTATACAATTCAGTGTCTACAAAAACACACTATGTTCGCTTTACCTCACAAATGTGAATGAGATCATCCTTTAAAGTCTCTAAAGATGCTATTCTCATCATCACCACATATTAATTTCTAACAGTAAATTACTGTGATGTCAGATACTTTGAATTTCCTCACTGTCATCACTTTTTTCCAGGCTACTTTGATAGGTATAAAATATTCAGAAGCCAAGCCCATGCAAAAGACAGCATTGATCGTGTCTTACAAGATGATGTATGACTGGAGTTTATGGTTTATTCATTAGTAAACACAGGTCTACTCCGAGACCCCCTTTACCAAGACGCTTATCCAAACGGTGCGCTCAAACTTTTGCATCACACTCCACACTATTGCTGCATGTCAAAAGCGCTCCATTCACTGAGAGCTTCATATTATTCTCTCATTGTACGTTTCAGTAGCTTCATTAAACTTTTACGCATGCAATGGTGTTTGGAATTAGCTTGCTTTTAGCCAGAGCGATCTGATCCATTTGTGCCGAGCAGAAGGTCAATACAACATATTGAGTGCTCTACCAAATATGATGAGAAAACCCAACGGGGAGACTCACGTATTAGAGAGCTAGAGATCTGATGCAGGCAAAAGAGACAGGCATTAAGTGGAGAGAATTTGCCACAGCAAACAATGCTCTTCCTGGAACAGAGATGGTCTAATCAAATCAATTTAACATAGAAAGTCTGCTGCCGCTAGATAAAAATATACTGCCTTCAAATAAGCCAAACACGGAAGCTGGAATTGGAGGACAATCTCATTTGTACCAAAAGTTTTAACACAATCTCGTGGCAACTATTTTACTTTTTGGTGGCCAATTTGTATGAATTTGTACAATCTCATTTTTGTCATGACAACTCTAGGAGTGTTTGACATTGGTAATGGATATGACAATGTTGATATGTTTGGTCTTGGCAGAATAGATCTGTTACACTGTTGCTGCTTCTGTTATTGCTGCTGCTATTGCTGATGCTGTTGTTATTGCTGCTGCTACTGCTGTTATTGCTGATGCTAATGCTGACGCTGCTGTTATTGCTGATGCTGCTGTTATTGCTGATGCTGTTGTTATTGCTGATGCTAATGCTGATGCTGCTGTTATTGCTGCTGCTGCATTTATTGTTGCTGATGCTGCTGTTATTGCTGCTGCTATTGCTGCTACTGCTGCTGTTATTGTTGCTGCTGCTGCTGTTATTGCTGCTGCTATTGTTGCTGCTGCTGCAGTGCAAGTACGGGACTTGCTACTGCCAATATATAAACAACATCCTGCTGTGAGCAAGTAAGACACGCTGCTGCTGCTGTACAATATATAGCGTACATGAATTACCCTTAGCAGATCTAAACAGGTGGAGCTAGGGCAGGTGGAGGGTTTCTGAAAACGTGCTGCAACTCCTACAGCAAATGCTGGCCAAGTATTTGAAAGTTGAACAGCAAGCTCATTGGCTACTAACACAGCAGGAACCAGTCAGCTGTGCCCTGTAGAGAATGATGTGATTACGAGCAGATTGAATTAAGGATTGCACCATCTAGAGTTTCATGACAGAACTTTGTATCAATCTGATTATGCACCAATGATGGTTAAGTTGAGGGGTGGACCTTCATGCTCACTTTTTTTTCTAAAAATCATACGGTTTCGGACAAATCACATCGTATGAATTTATACAAAACTGCCACCTAGTTAACAAGAAACATTCTCAGAACTTTAGCTAACATTCTGGCAAGGTCTCTCGCAGTTATGAACAAACAGTATCCCAGTAACATTAATAGAATCTGGTCTTTAAAAAGGTTCTCAAACCTTTACCACAAAAACATTATTTATACATCGTTCATGGAACGGTTTTACCTGAAACATTTAGTTGGTCAGAACATTCAAAACATTCATTATGTTTGCAAAATGATAAAATGGCATGTTCCCTTAACTTAAAAAAAAAAAAAACAAGAAAAGAATGTTGTTCAGACAACATTCAAAGATAACGTTTTTATAACTTAATAGGAATGTTAGCAAAACATTCTTAGAAGAATATTTTATCTGATATAATGAGCCACATACTGTAGCATGGTACTTCATGATAGATTATAAACCAACTTCAAATCAAACACATGTACGTTCGTGTTTGACAGGAACTAGCATTCGAAAGCAAGAGCGTGTTTTCATCTAATTAAAATTAGCAGGAGTCCAGGCCTGAATATGGCATGTTCCAACAGCAGCATATGTATTCGGCGTAGTGTTGCAATTTCTGTCTGGCTGTGCATCTGTGCTCCGACTCCAACGGAGAACAATGCCACGCGAGCCTATTAGCGCCAGTTCCTCCCACCTCCGATCCAGCTGTACAGCGCGGCTGCTAATGGCTGAGGAGCAGCTAACACCTACCTAACAGCATCTGACACTTGCAGTCAGTATGTTACATTAGAAAGAACTGGTTAGCGCAGATTTCATTTAGGCCTTTCACATTGAATACTCTTTGCCACACTCTGAGGGAAAAGATATCATGCACATTTCATGCTACATTGGTTAAAAAAAGAAGCCTTACTATGACCGCATTACACCTTTCCTCTAACTAAAACAGATCTTTATGACTCCAGACATAATAGAGAAGCTATTAGATCAGTTTCCTTTATGTTAGGTAGCGTATGAGAAATTGAACAAAAGGTTCACTATTGTGTGTAATCACTGCAAGAACATCATCTTTACTCACGGGATTTTCTTCATCAAGGGCTTATCTTTCACTTTGATGGCCTGTAGATGTAAAACAGAGTTATTTTGAATGAGGGTCTGCCATCCTCAAAAGAGATATTTGATCATTCAAGAACATTTGAGAGGGTAATCAGGGTGATAATGAAGACGTGGATCTCCAATGGGTTAAAAGAGCCGAAACAAGGGCCTGACGTGATGCTTTTGGGAAAATCAGATAAATGAAAGTCTGTAAGACTGTGAATCTTGTCTTTTCTTGGCAAATCACTGAGGGACAAACTTACGGCATAGTCCCTGCCAAAACCTTTACACTCTCCAATCTGTTGATTAATTTATTTATTTATAGAAGCACAGCATTGGCAGTCTTGACAGTATTTTTATGGACATTACCTCACTGACTGCATTCAGACTTCTGATATCATTCTGAACTGTTTTGTGATGGTGTACATATTACATATCTGATGCTGTGACTTTGTCCACCTGATCTTTTGGCCATGCTTTATGGAAAAACATGCCTGTGGCGACATTTCTACAATGATATTACATTGCTTCTTCCACCTATACTAAACTCAACCCTAGACCTAACCGATAGTGTTAACAAAAGCAAATATGAGATAAAAACACATTTGCTGAATCAACCATGCCATTTTAGTCTTTGAGTTCTTTTATCATGACTCGTGTTTTACGGGCTCGTACCCAAGTGCTTTATATTACATGTGCAATACTGTACCAGGTGAACTGCTGAGCAAGTTTACTACATCAGAAAAAACAAACATACGGAGCTGGTTATGTGATGCAAACGTCAAAATGTATTAGTTTACAAATCATGCACTATGGTAAAAGTGTTTAGAGTATTGTGCAAGGAGCCGTGCCTTTGTTAATCCATATTCTGCCACTGTAATCATAAAAGTTGTTGGTGTTTTACTGCAACTAGTGTTTATATCAGCTGGAAACTGCAGTGAATTGTATGTGTCGGTATTTGGAGCAAAAAAAACCTTGCAACCTGTTATGTTAATTTTGCAATGCATTAAAAGTCTAATAAAAGAAAACATGTAATATGGACAATGTACAGTGTTACATATGTTGCTACATGTTCCCTTTGGTTTTGCTATATGGACCTTCATTTTGGAAGTGTTCTGTTTCCATTGTTCCCTGTGTTCACTTCTTGTGTTTAGTTCCTGTTTCACTCTGTTCCAAAGGTTTCCCTCGTTAGTCACCATAGTGATTAATCAGTCTCACCTGTGCCTTGTTATCCTCATGTTTGCTTATGTATATATTTTATACATACGTAACGTATATATACATATATGTTAATCATTGACTTGGCATGAGAGCGCAATTCCACAAATGCGCCGATGTGAGTGACGCACGTTTTAATGCTCAACACAGCCTGTTGCAGGTGTTTAGAGTTTTCTCCATGCCATCATCACGGTCAGCAAGACCAGAAGTTCATTTGAGTGTACTTTTATATACTGTATTTAGACTGATGGCTTCAAATAAATAAGTAATTATATTACTGACTCATAAATTTACAGTGCTCACCATGTTTGAAGAAGACATGAATAAAACACCAGCAGGAGAAGAAATAAAGGCCTCATGACAGATTCACAAAACATTCTTAAGAAAGTTAAGTATTTTGTATTCCCAAGAATTCTTTGTAAGAGTGTTCTTATCTTTATTCTTAAGACAAAACTTATGACCGACTCAAAATAATCTTCTTAAATATCATCATAAATAAATTCTTAAAGTTAGGATAACCTCCAACATGATGTAATGAATTAAAAGTGTTAATTGTTGAACCTTCAACAATATGTTCTTAACATGGTTATTATCATTAACTAAAACTAAAAATATAAAAACATTTCTGGTTATTGAAATTAAGCTGAAATAAAAGTTGAAATAAAAAGCTGAATAAAATAAAATAAAATAATAAAATAAATATCAATTGAAAAACCTTAAATGACAATTAGAAAAAAAAAACGGAAACATGTTTCAGAACAAGAACAAGAAAGTTCTTTCTTAAGAAGTTTTTGGTGAATGCGCCCCCTGGTTTATTGATGCCGATATATATTTTATAAGACGGTTCTCCACTGTACTCGTGCTGTACATTACATGAAATCCCCGCATCGGGGAACCGGCGTGAGTTCAGTGCTAGTGACGTGCAGCGAAGCTGGAGCTCGGATGAAATCCTGATGTAACGTCCGCCAAAGAGAGTCCGTCTTTATCCTCTCAGTCAGCTGAATAAGGACACGAGGCGTGTGATTGGCCAGCTGCTGTAGGCTCACACCTTTTCATTCACCTCATGAAAGCACAAACTGACTGTGCTTTATCAGTACGGCTCTTCTGCAACACCCAGACTGCCACAGAATGCGATGTTCACTTGTGCATGCGCTGAATTATCCTCATTACATTTGCAGATTATGGGCCATCGTGCCCGAGGCCGGCTACATTATTAACACGCCTCTCTCCTTCCAATCTCCAGCCAAATGTTGATATCACAGTACTGTTTCTTCCATTTCAGGTTGGTTTGTTAATGATACCGCACTAACCCGCAGGTTAAAGGGCAAAAAGTTGCATGAACTTCCCCTCGACACACATTGCCCAACTAATTACTACGGCTCACAGAAATTCCCAACCAGCTGGCCTATGACATCATTAAGCATTAATTCAGCACTTACTCTCAGGGTGCTAATGTAAGCACTAACGCAACGCGAGCAATCGTTAGGTAATTTACGCAGGTGCACGGCCGTTAGAGGCTAATTGTGAAAAGCTTTTCACTGAAAGTTGTGGTCAGGTGAAACGAGATGGTGTGTAAACAAATAAGCCTAGATGTTTCACCTGTGTTAATGACCTGGCTGATTAAAATAACCCCAGGACATTACTGTAACTACTGGATGTTTGTTGGGAAACTACCGAGGGAAAGGTGGAATTTTTTACATTTACTCATTTACATTTACTCCAAAACTGTATGGACAAGATATTCTGAAGACTGTGGTTATGATGACTGTGAAGACTTTAAGCTCTGAAAAAGATGCAAAAACACCATAAATATTGTGGATGAAGTCTTCTGAAGTCATAGGCTGCGTCCAAAATCACATACTCTCTTAATTGAAGTGATTACTTCACGACAGCTAAAAAAGTACATTCCGTTTCTGGCACAAACACTTCAATGTATTGTTGCCTCTCATTTGTGTAACCATCTCACAATTAATAACCTTTTTGAACCCCTTCAATCGGGTTTTCGCAAACTTCACAGTACTGAGACAGCTTTGGTTAGTCACCAATGATTTGTTGATGGCTTCTGACTCTGGTGCAACATCCATTCTCATCCTTCTCGATCTAAGAGCTGCTTTTGATACTGTTGATCACAATCTATTACTCGCACGTCTTGAAAGAGTGTTTGGTGTGTCGGGGACCACAGGTGCCAATTTATGTTTCTGCCGGTGGGTGCCCAGTGCCCCACATTACGCCCCCAATGTTAAATGTGATAGTTAATTCTTACAGCTACTACATTACAATATATATATAATTATCAGTGGTTCGAATCCACCCTCATAGTTTTTTTGTTTTGTTTTTCCCTCACTAATATCAAAGAAGTTCATTAAAGTTTGTATATCAAGAGCAGGGACACGTTTGTGTGCATTTTGTCAGTGATTTCGCTGGAAAGAAGAGTCTAGTGATAGACTGACGCTCATGTCTGAAGACACGAGCCACAAGAGACCGTTCCTCCACTTATAACGCAGCATGATTTCAAAAGCACCACATTCCAGAGCCAGATCGCTTCTTATTTAACTCAAATTAACATCAGCTGGATGTTTCAGTTGCATTATATCTGTGCAGCAAGATGACAATTCCGACCCAAAAGCACATTCTTTTCATGAGTGTTGTTGCGAGTCGTGCTCTCGCTGATGATCAGTAACGTTACCGGAAAGTTAGCCTACACTGTTATTTCGTCAGTCAATCATGAAAGTCGGGTGGTTAAAAGATTCTAAATCTAGGAAAGACGACCATTTTAGGGAAAGAGCATGGACAGTTTGAGTTTGAGCATGCACACGTATCTGAGCGAGAGCAGAGCCATGAGACTGTATATCTGAGAAAGCGCGTCCAGTTTTGTGCGAGAGTGAAGGAAATCCGCCTGCGAGTTGTGAGATTTGTGCTCGCACATCACTTGGATGTGCTCTTGACGTTTGTCATTAAAATAATGCAATAAAAAAAAAACTATAAAAAAGTGAAGATCGTGTCTGAAAGCTGCAATCAATTTTTTATTGGTAAAAAAAAAGTTTTTCCGTAGGTGCTTCAGCCACGAGATCGGCGCCTATGTCGGGGACAAAGTGGTTTAGATCCTATTTTACTGACCGTTCCCACTTCATTTCTATGGATGGTCATAGGTCTGAGATTAGCTATGTTTTCACTGGTGTTCCTCAAGGGTCGGTCTTGGGCCCTTTATCTTTTAACATTTATCTGTCAATCTCTTGAGATCGCTTGGCCTCCATTATCATGTATGCTGACGATATGCAGATTTATATACATTCAAAACCTGATGAGCGCTTTTCTTTCTGACTGCATTACTGAGATAAGAACATGGATGAGTAATAATCTCCTGTGTCTGAAAAGTTATGCTCATTGATTGCCATCATCAAATTTCCAAAGCTGGTTCTCTATCTTTGACTTTTGATGGCTCTGTTTTAGAAACCCAAAACAAAGTGAGGAACCTTGGAGTTATTTTTGATGCTAATCTTTCATTTGATTCATGATAATTTGCTGATAAAAAGCTGATAATTTACTGTTTTGCCCTTTTAGCCGGTTGTTCCTCAAATGCAAAAGAGTTAGTTTACCCAAAAATGAAATTTCTGTCATGAATTACTCACCCTCACACACCCGTAAGACCTTCGTTCATCTTCAAAACACAAATTAAGATATTTTTGATGAAATCCAATGACTGCATCGCCAGCAATAACACTCTCTTTTTCAATGCCCAGAAAGCTACTAAAAGCATATTTAAAACATATTGACTACAGTGGTTCAACCTTAATATTATAAAGGGACAAAATAGCGACTTTATTTCACAATATCTAGTGATGGGCGATTTAAAAACACTGCTTCATGAAGCTTTACGAATAATTTGTTTCGGTTTAGAGCGCCAAATTCCTTTGTTACGTCATAAGTGTTTTGATAGTTTCACGTGACTCTAGCAGTTTGATATGTGCTCTGAACCAGTGATTCAGAACAAATGATTCGTAAAGCTTCAAAGCTTAATGAAGCAGTGTTTCAAAATCGCCCATCACTAGATATTGTGGAGTACAGTCGCTATTTTGTTATTTTTGGTGCACAAAAAGTATTCTAGTCGTTTTGTAATATTAGGATTGAACCACTGTAATCACATAAACTGAAATATGTCTTTAGTAGCTTTCTGGGCATTGAAAAAGGGAGTGTTATTGCTGGCGATGCAAGCCTTACTGGATTTTATTAAAAAATATCTTAATTTGTGTTTTGAAGATGAACGAAGGTCTTACGGGTGTGGAACAACATGAGGGTGAGTAATTAATGACATAATTTTCATTTTTGGGTGAACGAACCCTTAAAGATCTATGAATCTAGTCCATAAAGTTGGTATGAATGATTCATTCACAGTTAGAGTAAGAACTGGAAATCAACATGAACTATCCAGCTGATTACAACGTTTTTCTGTAATTTTTTCTCTTCCATTTCTTTTTTTTTTCTTCTGTTTGGTTGTATGTGCTCTTGTTTGTACAATATGCTCAGTTCTCATTAAAAAAAAAAAAAAAAGATTCATTCAAAGATTCATTAGACTGATCTCTGGAACTCAGTGATTTAATGATCCGATCACAGCGGTTAACAGCTCAATGGAGGGGAAAATCCCTATAATGTTCAGAAAATTAAAAACATGGGCTAAATATAACTTGTGAACACTTTAAAAAAAAGGCTATTTTTCAGTTCGTTATAATTACTTTGCTGAATAAACCTCTTAAAAACAGCACAAAAATCTGTATTTGCTGAGCATCACCTAATGAGTATGAGCAAAATACAGATTCACTCTTCGGCTCAACAAAGATTTCAAAGCAATATCATCTAGATATCATCTAGATAAAAACATCACTGTCCACCTCCACAATACAGTGTTTAAAGATGCAGAAACAGCAATATGTGTTTCTACTTGAATCTAGTATTGTGACCACGAATACATTAATTCACAGAGCTTTTATTAATACACCTAATTCTTTAGTGAAAAGAGCAGAGCTGTAGATCGTATTGACAATTAAACGATGGTCGTGTTAAACACTAGCTCAGAGAAACTGTACGATTGTGCTTATTTTACACACAGCACTAGACGCTGGACAAATAGGTCTATGATTGCTTTTCTGTCACTGCTTTTTCATTGCTTTTCATCTATAAAAACCCATTTGAAGTGTACACTTGCCATCATTGTTGTGAATGGTTGAGGTCTCTCTCCTCTATCGTTCAATCTCTCTCTCTCTCTCTCTCTGTCTCGTCTGGTGGAAATGAGGTGTGCAGATTTTTGAATCCTCCTCTACTTTTCTGGACAGACACCTCTGAAAAGCTGTTGTCATGGAAACGCTTTCACGGTCCGTGATGGTGTGTGTCATGAATCAGCGTAATCAAATAGAAAGTGACCACTAAAGAAATAAAGCGAGCAGTAGCATGCATAAACTTGATTTTGAGATTGGCTTTCTTCTTCTGTCCGACGTGCCCACCACAGTCTGCTGGATATTAAAACTGCAAATCGATGTTGTTTTTGTTTTGACATTTGAGATGACCATTACCCGACGCCGTGATATCAGTGAACATAAAACAAGCATCACAGCGCTAATGTCACATGATCACTGAGCTGCATCATTGCATTGTCTCAGTTCTCTGTGATGTATTTGGGTGATTCTGCAATTAGGGGATTCGTTTTCTGTCCCCTAGGGCAATCTTAAAGAAATCAAAGTTCCTGTTTTAAAACACGCATTCTAATAGCTTCAAATGTTTTTATTGGGCCTCTTGTATTTCTATCCATTACACAGACCTTTTCATTTCCTCCATAAAAACTTGATGTCGCTGTTAGAAAGAATCCTCGTATCTCCATATTTTGTAATTTTGCAAATATTTAACCAATGAAAAGCATTAAAGAGAGCTTGTGACTGATCCTTCCAACTCCATTGGCTCCTCAAACTGTCAGTCAAATCTCATAACTCCGCCCTGCCTCCCACATGCAGTTTGGAGCGTCTCTGCTTGTTTGCAATGCAGGTGTAAATACAGATATTCTTGAGTGGAGAAGTGTCACTGCCAATACTGTTCAAGCTCTTCATCTTTTATAACGTGAGATTTTAGCCAAATGACAGAAAAAACTGAGCGCCTACAATAAAGTTGATGAAAACGTAATGTTGATGCACTTACTGCCTCAGAAATGGCCATTCTAATGATGGACAAAACACGTATATATCTGAAATTATCTGAAATTTGCTGGTCACTGTAACTCCATTTAAGCTTGATTTTGTTCAAATGTTAATAATATAATGACACGTGCAAGTGTCTGAGCATATATAAAGCCACAATGTTAACTTTGAAAACACGGTGTTTAATAATTTGAAAATAATTTTGAATAATTTTTTCTGCCGGAAAGCAACAATATATAAGTTAAATATCTATCTCTTATTTATTTTTTTTTCTTTCTTTTTTGCAGAACATATTTTCCATTAACTTGGTATATATGTGTAAAACTTTTATTTTTTATAACAATGAATCACTGACCTAAATATTGCTACCATTATTATCACACCAAATATTTTAGAGAACAATTGAGGTTTTTCAGTAGGGTTTGTTGTTGTTGTTGTTTTCAGGGTTATTATAAAACTCAAACTTAAACCATAAAAAAAAAAAAATGTTGTTACCTGAAATAAAACAACTGTTATAGCTGAGAAAAATAGAAAATGATAATAAAAAAATCTAGCTGCCAAAGCAACATTTCATTTTTAACTTGATTAACTTGATGAGGGCTTATAAAATAACTCAAACTAAAACTATAATAAATATTAATAAACACTATATAGTTATATAAAATAAAACTCCTTTATGCCAGGAGTGACTGTTTAAATATTATTTTAATTGTATTATTTTATCATTTTAAGGTCATGATCTAAGAGTAGCTTTAATAGGTGTCCATTCAGTTGATTCGGTTCATCTGTTTATCTTTTATGTGCATACATTTAGAGTCAACAGACTTTTTAGGTACAACATTAAACCCAGCTTTGCTCCAAAAAGTGAAAAATGTCATTACCATCACACCCTGTTTCAGGACATGCAATAAAAGCATTAAGATATATGAAACTTGGTTTCATTTTTCACGATTCCAAGCACTCAAAAGTGTCCCTAATTGAAGAATCGCCCATTTACGGTCTGTGTTCGGAAAGACAGACGGGAACGGGAACGCTTAGCGTTGCACTATCAAAGGCAACTGCTCTAACTGCCTGAAGGGACTTTTATATCAGCAGCCTGTGAGATTTATACAACATTTTACGAGGCCATTTCATTGCTTTCTTATTAGACAGGAACAGGTGGAAACATGGCGGCGTTCCTGTTTAACGTCGGAGGCGGGGGGAGGGCTGTGTGCCGAACAGGGAATTAAGATTGTGTGATGAGAATCACTAATAGATCCACTCTTGTCAGTAATCACCATCCACTGCTGAATGTAATGATGTTTATCCTGGCCTCAGCAGATAAGAGTCGTGTACAGCTCTCGCTCTCTCTCTCTTCCTCAGTCCTACAAACAATTCTATCACAACCACAAAACCCTTTTTATCCCATGATTCAATATTTGCTTCAACGTTCTGATATTCGTTTTAGCTCTGAATTCTCAGAGAGGGGATTATTTAGTATTCATGTCAGATGGAATTGGGTGTATATAGTGTGGCTTATCTAAACCAGCTCTGTTTTGTCTCACAAATGGCCAAAGTAGGACTGATCTGTGATCAGTGGCGGTTGTGTGTATTGACAGAAGGCCTGTGAGGCCCGGTTAGCCTCATCCGCTCCGGTCCATCTCTGCGGGCCAGAGATCTGAGGAGAGCGGAGTCACGGCGACACGCTAATGTGCCGTCGCGTTCTGACATCACCTTGTAATGAGAACGCGGTTAATTTGACGAGCTAATTACGTGGCATAATTAATCATTGCCTCCTGAATGGGAAATTCCTCTTGCTCTTTCTCAGTCTGTCTGATTATGGAAGCTTATTTAAAATTGCGAAATTTTATCTCACAATTCTGACATTTAAATCTTGCAATCCTGAATTTTTTTCCCACCGGAATTATGACGTTCACATCTTGCACTTCTTTTTTCGGTTTCAACACTTATTCACTAATAACTACGACTTTTCTCTCAATAAAACTCATAGTTTACTGCTTATTAATAGTCAGTAAGCTTAGTTAAGTTTAGGTATTGATTAAGGAATGTAGAATAAGGCATTAATATGTACAAAATAAGTACCAATAAACAGCCAATATTCTAGTAATATGCATGCTAATAAGCAACTAAACACTAAAATAAAGTGCTACACTTTTTTTTTCTGCAACTTTTTATCTCACAATTCTGACTTGTGGCCCTTGTATATATGAAAAAAAAAAATGGTAGCACTTTATTTTACAGTCCTGTTCCCCATGTACATACTATGTACTTATTATCGTAATTGCAATAACTGGTTAAAAAGCTAGGTACAAACCTTGAACCCACCCCTAAACCTGACCTTAACCCATGTAGTTACCTTATAATACCCAGTACTTTCTTAGGTAAGTACATGTAAGTGCACGTACTGTAAAATAAAGTGCAACCAAAAAAATAATTGTGAGATGTAAAGTTCAGAGTTCCGAGAAAAAAGAAAGAAAAAAGTCAAAATTTTGAGATGGAAACTACAACTAAAAATATGAGATGGGAGGACAAAATATATATATTAACTTATAATTTTTGTGTTTGTGAATGCAAACATTTTGTGAGCAAACAAAGTGTTTCTGGGGAACGCAAAAGCATTGACAATTTTTTTTTTTTTTTTTTTTTTCATCTGGTATATTTTTCCTTCACCATGTCCCTTTAGGGACTCCATAGTGAACAGAATCCTGAGAAGAAAAGTCAGAATTGTGAGATAAAAATTCACAATTACCTTCTTTATTTATTTATAGTTTATTATTTATTATTTTGTTCTGTGGCAAAAAAAAAAAGAATTGAAATCAAAACAGAATTCCAAGAAAAAAGTCAAAATGATGAGATTTAGACACCCCAATTCTGATGAAAAAAGTCAGAATTGCATATAAACTGTAGGAACAAAAGTCAGAATCGTGAGATAAAGAGCCCGGCGCAATGCGACGGCAGGCGCGACACAAGTGTTTTTTGCTAGTTTCAGCCCGACGCAGTTATCATTTTCACGTCCATTGCCCAAAATAAACAGCGATAGCAAAATAAATTTAAACAGCAAATGCATTTGCGCCCATCTGTTCGCCCATGGGCGTGCTGGTCTGAAAACGAGGTGTGTTCAGGAACATTGTTGGCGTGTTGCTATTTTGAGGAACTGAAAACGACTGCGCCATTGACCAACAAAAACCTGCTCTAAAGTCAATGGCGCAGTATTTATTTGGTATTCAAAGAGCGTGTTAGTAATATGCACCTATAGGCAGGCGCACAACACGCATACACTCTGCTTGTTACGCACACAGGGACAGCACACAAACATGACAAATATTATAAATAAAAGGATTACAATGTAAAATATTAATTGTTGTGTACATAAAGATAAAAATGCCTACATGTCATAATGGATAGTCATTGCATGTATCAGAATGACGAATGAAACTGGCTAATTATTTGACCAATCGTGGCACTACACACATGTATCTAAACTGACTCGTCAGGCTGAGGGTGTCTATATTCTGCCATGTAAATAGCTAATCTGCCCTGGTGCGCACACAACTGGCTTTTAAAGGGAGATGAGATGAGGTTTATTGCACGTTACACCCAAAACACACCCACGACTCATTAAGAGACTAGGAACAACCCTTTTGCACCATACGCCAGGGGTGCCGACCATTTTTCCCATCCTTAAACTAGCAAAAGTGGATTTAGACACGCCTGCACGATGTGCTTTAATCCATGCACTTCTAAAAGCCCAAAAAGTCTTTCTTTTTTTAATTCAGTAGCAGAAACAAGCTTGCATGTTCTAATGAAGTGAATAAACAGCCTTACTTTAAAAACCCTGATCTGCATCGTCTCTTCTAGCAGAACAGTAAGATTTTGTACAAACAATCCATCACCATAATGAACTAGTTATTGTTTTATTAATGCCCAACAGACAATCTGGAGTATGCGGAGCTAACTGACAGGGCTAAGGTCAAAACGGGACTGAGCTTGTTTTGCTATAATGTGCAATGAGCCCTGTCCATCGCAATTAATTATGGGTTATGATTTACCTCTGGTATAATCAGGCAGCACTTTATCTCATTCACATCTAGAATGACCAATTAAAGTCACCAAAAGACAACAAAGTGATACGCGAGTACAGAAAAAATGCCTGTAACTTTTAGACTGTAAAAAAACCTGGTGAACTGCCATAAATAAATGCATTTGTGTTGATTCAGCACTACTAAATAATATTTTTGACTTGAATAAAACTGGTTATTTAGATGTTTTACCTTTTTCCAGCAGATTTGGATGTTTGCGAACCACGTTTAGATGTAATTTATGTCTGCTTGAGAAGAGACAAAACAGCTTGGCAGCTTGCGTAGTACAATTTGTCTCCACCTCTTACATTTTGTTAAAGTTGTAAAAGTGGAGGTCTGAACAAGCATGTTGTCGTTTTGAAAAACAACTAATTCCAAACGACTTCTCGCGGGGAAAAAAGAAAACATTACAAGCTACAAAGAGTGGGTGGTTATACATTAATGATGAGTTTTTTGTTTCATATTTCATGACAATGCAGTGCCATTACAGAGGCTAGAAGAGGACCATTAGCCCAACATGATCAGCCACAAATCTTCAGAATAACACCCGTATCAAGCATACTCCAAATTAGACACGGAAGAAACAGAGGAGCCGTTCCAATGAGAGCATCTGGAGGAGTGTTCGCACTACGGGGCGAGTGAACATTCACGGCATGTTATGGAAACTAATTCAGCCAGAAATGAAAATGTGTCATAATACTCTTCCCTCATGTTGTTTCAAACCTGTATGACTTTCTTTCTTGCATGGAACAGAAAAGAAGTTTAACTGCTGTTTAGAACCTATTCATAGTCATAATTTCAGCTGCCGAAAATGGAGGGCCGAAACGGTGACGTTCGTTTGGAGTTTCTCCACCAATCTTGGCACTGATCACCAAATAGTATTTTTAATTGTTTTAAACAAATAAAACATGCAATTTTGCCAATAAGGTAAGCATATATTTTAAAATGTTTATATATTTTTATACAACAGTTCATGCGATAACATCTATTAACATGGATGAACTACAAGGAATTGACAATATCGTTTTCTCGTTTTTAATCGCTACCGATATCGATATCTACATTTAAACCAAAAATTATTCAGACTTTTTTAATTTTTTGATATATTTTTACTAGTGGCTGCAGGACACTATAGTTCATTTCAGTAAGTGAGGATAGCAACATAAAGTAAACTGTGACATATTATACCCAAAAATTCTTCATACAGTGGACTATCAGTAAAATTTGGGACCAAATATTATTCAGACACTTTGACCTGACCATGTTTTGCTTAAGTGTTATAATTGAGATTATTTTTTTCTGACACAGATTAACTTGTCATATTTTATTACCATCTTTTTAAACTGTAGTGAATAAACTGTATTAATGAATGAAATGTTCAAGGTGTCTGATTAAATTTTGGTTTGATTATATATCCTATTTTCTGTAGATGCGTAAACTAAACTTTAGTAAACATTATTTGTAGTGTTCCTGCCATCCAATAATCACAATAAGCTTTGTCACTTTTAATATGAAACAAAGTCTAAACTTTGAAATTCTGTCCATTTTATCATGAAATTAAAACAATAAATGTGGTTTGTTACTCTTTAATGTGGTGTGAAGCGATCATCTCTTCCGCTTTACTACTAGTTACAACACCAAATAAACATGAATGAACATCAGAAGGAATGTTGAAAGATACAGTAAAATGAATCACGTCTCATGTAATCAGTGTTTTAACCTTGGAAAAACCTCAATGAATTAGCTTGAGAACAATATGTCACATAACGTCACATTTATGCCATAAACTCGATAGTTAGCTCACGAAAATCACTCTAGAGAGGAGAATTTTGATAACTGTAAACATGGCAAAAAAATTACTCCTACTAGCCACTTTGGCAGGTTTAATTTTTATATAAAATAGGCCTTACATATATAAAATTGTAGTCTTTTAAAAGGCATCTGAAATAATAAACTAAGTGCAATGTAGTGTTGTCAAAAATATTGATTTTCGATACTGAAATATCTGAAGCGCTCCAATACTCATTTTTCACAGAATCGATACACAATACCAGCTGCTCTCTCTCTCATCTGTCCGACAGCGAGTCGACACACAGACCCGCCTTGCTTCATTTGCTTTAGAAGAATACTGTTAGCATTACAGGGCTTGAATTTCAGTGTGGGATTGCGCGTAATTTTACTCATGTTGTTCTCACACCCAAAGTATGCGCACATAAAGCCGCCTCTCAATACCAAATTGAGTTCGTTTTCGCTGCCTTATTGCACTTAAACAGTCAAATACACACAAAATAACGTCAAAATGTCAGTCTTTGCGAGTATTCAGGTTAACACAGTCAGTTATGTTTGAAGTGAACGTAAACAGTTGAGAAAGAAAACAGTATAATGGATCCGTGCATCAGGTCTTAAAGTGACAGCAGCCTAATATGCCTGCTGCCAAATTATGAGATATTATTAAAAATATCTGTATGGAGATTTTCTCCCATGGTATCGATTTTCAAATTGTGGCCAGTGAAAATGCTGAGTGGCTAGTAACTGTCATATCTACTTTTCAAGAATTTAATTTTTTTTTTTTTTTCTATTAGTTTTTGTTCACTATGATATCAGGTCAGTTGTATAACCATGATTGTTTTAGTGTTTTTTTTTTTTTTTTAAATATCAAAATTAGGGTAACACTTTCTATGAAGACCATGCTTATAATGAATTATAGCTCCATTTATACTTATTTATAAGTATTACTATTTTATAAACATATTTATAAACACTCATTAAGACCTGTACTGCATTATGAGAACAGTTATAGTTACATTTATATTATTTTTATAATTACTTATAAGTCATGCATTTTCTTTTTTAATGTGCATGCTCATAATCCATTATAAGTATTTATAAATACACTCATGGAACCATACTTATTAAGATGCAGCCTGCATTGCTATAATGTTATTATATTATAGTTACAATGACTTTTTAGTAATTCAGATTTATTTCTGTCAAATAATTAAATATATTGTTATTAATAGCCGTGTTGTGTTCTTATAAATACTTATTATGAGTAATAATACAGTTACTGACCTCTATAAATGGCTTTAAGTAAAGTGAAAACACAGGATGGAATGTTCCTTAAAGCAAATGTTAAGAAATCATGAAGATGTGCTCATTTTACATTTTAAGTTGATTACTTGTAAGTGTAATTAATGAGCAATAATTTCTGTAATAAAATAATGGGGGGGGGGGGGGGGGGGAACAAAACAGAAATCAATACAAACAGCTAAAAATAATTTTTATTTATTTATTTTTTTTTATGTTACATACTAGCAAAACACTGCAACAATATATATTTCCAAACTGCTAAAAAAAAAAATACCATATGGCTGAGGAGATATAGATTTTAACAAATCAAAATTACCATTCATGACCTCGAATGCAAACATTAGCTGTTAAAGACATAATTATTAATAACTAATTGGTACATCAAACAAGTGCCTCTGGAACTATTTTATATTTGACCATTTATAAATCAGTGTATAATGGCTTATGAACATGCACATTGAAAAAGCAATGCTTTTATAAAAAGTAATTATAAAAACAATATAAATGTATCTATAACTGTTCTTATAATGCAGTATAGATCTTAATGAGTCTTTATAAACATATTTATAGAATAGTAATACTTACTTATAATTCATTATAAGCATGGTCTTCATAGAAAGTGTTTTAATATGATAATTAAAAGTATTCTCATCATGAGCAGAGGTGTATTACTTTTGTACTTTTGATGTACTCGTTTGAGGAACAGACCCAGTTTCTTGAAAGCCGTGGTCCCTGTAAAACTTTTCAGGCCATCGGATGTTGAAAACTTAAAGCCCAATTATTTGAATGCCACTCAAATATAAAATGGACATCAAAAATGAAAGACCTTTCTCCAAAACACAAGACGAGAGTCATATTTCAAAATATGGTGAATTCAGACTGGCACAAAGAACACTTAATGACAAGATAAATGAATCACTCCTTCCCTAATCCATTAACATGCATATCACACTGCTTAAAAAGCTCATTTTCAATAAACGGATGTCAATGTGAAGAGAGAGAAAGGAACATTTAACACAAGACTGTGCGGCCCAGCGGGTCAATAGCGAGTCTGAGAAGAATCAAGACCCAGCAAACAAGAATCCCATTGAACTGTCATCGCCGGCTCGGATCAGACGGATCCTCTGCAGTTGCAACGGATCAGATTGCGATTACTCTGCTCCAAGATCAATTTCAGGTGTCTCCCAACTGAGCCCATCTGCTGCGAGGATATAAACAAGTAATTACTGTCCACATGTATGATTACCCTCAGACTACGAGCGGCTTCCAGGAATGATGATGTGTGGATGCATTTAAATAAATCTGGTAAATTGTGCGGAGTCGATAGGACCGTGTCATTAGTATAAGTACAAAGTTGATGCTGAACTCCACATTGGTAACTGACAATTTAGTCTGTCATGCAAAGCTGAAGAGTTAGCCTTTTTCCCATTAAAATTTCATTGATTGGCAGAGGCAGCTGGGAGTCGCTGCTATTAGGAGTGACATGAGGAACTACACTTTCGTTCCAAGCAGCGAACACGCAAGCTCCTCGCAGAAACTCATTCGCGCTGTTTTACTTGTGCAGAAGCGTCCTATCTGAGTTGTGAGGGAATATAAATAAATGACAGAACAATATGGCTGGGTTTATGTTCTAAAAAACTCAACAAACATGGAGTTTGCAACAGCTATGACAAGTAGTAGGTGCATTTAATATTCAGGAGGTCTACAGTGTCACATCTGAACATCTACAACAACAACAATATGGCTACGTTCACAGGTTTCTCTCATATCTTTCTTCCCCATGACAGTGTGAACAGTACAAACCACACAGAATCTGATCTTTTCAATTCCGATTTGTGCCACTTCCATATGTGGTGCTAAATCCAATACAAGTCAGATGTTTTGTAACGCGGCCGCAGTGTGAACAGTCATATCATAATTCATGCGATTTTCTTCACCATTCTGCGCTCATGGGAGTCTATTCAAAGATTTTTTATAGCCAACGTTATCAAGACAGTTGTGAAAGGCAGTGTTGTATCATAACAGTTTCTTTTATCACATCATATTGCCTGCGCATAATTTCTGCAGCAGATCACACTATAAATAAACGCGTAATCGCTTACTTTAATGCCCTCCGTGTTTACTTCTGTGTGTGTTGCCAAGTCTGTAATTTTCCCGCAGAATTTGGTTACTTTTTCACTGTTGCTGCCGGTTGTTTTGCAACTCTGTGGGTTGAAGGGACCGCACTAACATGATATTTAACCCCCAGAACGAGATTTTTACCGGGATACCCCGCGGAGCGCGATTGGGCTAGTTTTGGACTAGCAACCTATTCACATGAAAATGCGTATCAATAGTACTCATAGAATATATACGCCAAAATGAGTTTTGGTGTGCATATGATACACAGTTATATGATACGCACGAACCCCACACCACTAGTCCTACCAGATTACACACACATATTCTCATGTGATCGGGTTGGGACTAGTTTTGAGAAGCAATTGAGTGGATTTTGTGGTAAAAACCTGGCAACCCCATTTGTATCGTTCTTTTGCGCGTGCAGTTCAGAACCATAATCTGTTCACACTGAAAATCAGATATTGGCCACATTTAAAACAACGTTTTTCCAAAATATCACTCGGACAGAACCGCTCCGTTTTTAGCAAACGAGCTTGTCAGGGTCAACTCGTGAAAGCTAACGAGACTCTAAATAGTGTTCAGTGCTCGTCTGTGCAACGACAGAACAGTTAGTATGCTTTGCTTGAACTTTTGCCATGGCTTTAGAACTGGTGTGTCACTTGCGAAAACAAAATGGCAGTGCTGTGGGTGGAAACATGCAGATTAAGGGGTGGTAATATTATAATAAAATCCCCTTACTACGCCACTAGGGGAGTGAAATCTGAGCGGCTCGTTTTTTCACATGCTTGCAGAGAAAGGCTTGCCAAAACAAAACTGTCCTTTTTCAGGTTTCCTGTTTTGGTACCCGGGGACCCGATTATAGCACTTAAACGCACTTAAAAAGTCAGATCATGATGTGTCCCCTTTAAGAATAATTCTGCCCATTACCTTGATTTTAGTTTTGATGTGAACAGGAGAAGAAAAAAAAAATCAGATCTGATCAAAAATCGGAATTGAGCATTAAGGCTCGCAGTGTGAACGTAGGCTATGATCCAGATGTGACTTCTTCAAGGACTAAAGGCCTGTTCACACCAAGAACAAGAACTATAAAGATAACAATAACTATATTAGCATCTACATCAGAGGACACAATCTCTCTGTTTATTATAATCACACTGCAGATTTGTCGTCTGTCACTTTAAATGCTTAGTTTGAATTAATAAATGGATTCTGATTGGCTGTCAATATTTAATTATTTTGAAAGTGATTCCAACTATTTTTTTTTTTTTGTGTGTGTGTGTGTCATTATCGTTATAGTTGTGCTGTGAACTCTGAACAATTTTTAGAGCGATATCTTTATCATAATCATTATTTGCATAAACGGACCTTGGTCTGGAATCAAAGCTAATGAAAAATATGCCAAAAAACTGCAATATATATGTTACAATATATATATATATATATATATATATATATATATATTAGCCTGAATCCATGTCTTTTCATGCAAATTTTGAGATTGCTTTAAAAAAATAATTTCTGATAAACTTATTTGGAAAGAAGGAATTACAACGGAAAAACATTTATCGAATAAGTAATATATTTTTTTTTAAAAAACACACAAGACTTTGTCTCAAGTTAAGTGAGGGAATGAACGGGGAATGTTCTCAGAACGTTCTGGCAAGGTTCTCCAAAAGTTATGAACAAACATTCATCCAGTAACGTTAACAGAACGTTCGTTCAAAGTTATCTGGTCTTTAATAATGTTCTCAGAATGTTAGAAAACATTATTTATACATCGTTCATGGAACTTTTAAATGTTGCTACTTGTTCAGAACGTTCAGAGAACATTCAAAAGTAACATTCCCATAATGTTTGCAGAATGATAAAATGGAATATTCCCTTATCGCTATTGTTAACATTTTTAAAAAACTGGATGTTTTGAACGTTCATTCAGAAAATAACTTAACGGGAATGTTAGTGAGATGTTCTTAGAACTTATTTTTGTTAGCTGGTTATAGGCTGTTCAAGGTAATAAAGATATACGAGCTCAAAGATAACATCTAATTCTAAAGCGAGCGAGGACAGGCCTGCAAATGGCGAAATTCATATGCAGCGCACATGGCGCCTGCCACACCTGAGTGCGGTTCAAATATCTGGGGATCTAGGGAGGAGCTGCTCTCTTTGTCTTCTCCAGAGAAAGTGTGTCTCTAATCGCTTTTTTCCACAGCGGCCCCCTTTTTACAATGTAATCTGCCGCACTGCTGATTCAGTTCAGCAGATTTGCAGTTTTATTAACACGGAAAGATGCTGAAGTGTGGAATATGCCAAACAAACCCTCTTTACAGGAGCAGCGCTCGCACAGGACGAATCCATCACTCCAACGGCTGACAGAAAGTTGTGGGGGCAGTTTATGGGTTGCGATACAATGTTGCAACTTGAAAGAGACCCCATAAAAGCACGATAACCTAAGCATCACACAAAGCTGTGAAGTTTATGTGACATCAAAGATGATGGGTGTGAAAGAGAGGCCCGGTTGCAGGCGCAGGGCTGCGATCAGTGACAGTATTTTGGAAAGGGATTAGAGGCTGCAGGAAGAGAGACTGTTATTTGACATTCTCTTGAGGAATATGAAATGGTGAACAGGCGGCCGGGCGGCTCCGTTTTGGAGTGTGCATCGCTTTGATGGCTGCCAAGATCAAAGACGGGGGATTTGCAGCAATCGGCAGTAATTTTTGTAGTCACCCCCAGTTCTCCTATCTGCTTTTTAATATATATTTTTTCAGAACATGAATACTTTTTGTGATCACAGAAAGGGGTGTGGAGGAAGGCTCGGTGTGCGACTGAATAACGGTCCGTTATCACCAGTCATTAAGCAAAGCCAATAATCTGTTCCTGATACTGCACAGCATAGCTCCGATATATTGGAAGAGTTTGATGAGAAATCTTTGAGTGCGCACTGTAAAAACTGTTAAAATACTGCAGAAATGCTACGGTAAAAACCAGTTAATTGGTTAACGGCAAGTTCCCTTACTTTATACGCAGTAATTTTACAGTAAAATACTAGTAAATGTATAGTTTGGAAGTAAAAACGAACAGTTGGAAGTAACAATGAAAAAATGTAAACCCACAGTTCCCTGCGTGATACTTGGTTGATAGCATTTTGTTTAAATGTTTCTCTTTAGTTTTTATCAATTATGTACATTTTGGGTTTTATGGTGTATCTTATGTTGTTTAAATTATGTGTCTTGTGTTACCATTATGGTGTTTAGTATTTGTGTTAATGACCTACTATACAGTCATATATACTTCAGCTTGTGGAAATATGGTGGTTATCAGTATATTATATGAGCACAAAACAAATTAGTAAGATGTAATATTGACATTTTTATCAGTTAATTAAATATACAGTTTTTTACCGTAATTGTAAGTTTACTCCTGTAAAACCTTAGATGTTGCTACAGTATTTTTGTTAAGTTCTGCCAACCACAACATCTGTTGATTGAAAACTTTGGTGTCTTGGCAAATGTGAGTACAATTTGAGACATACATGTGTTTACATGCACATTCTTAAACCGATTATGCTTAAGCTGACAACACACGTAAACTCATTAACGGTGCAAGGTCATAAATGGCTATAATGCCTCTTTCACAAGAGGAAATATAAGTATCTGGTGTCTCCAGAATGTGTCTGTGAAGTTTCAGCTCAAAATACCCCACAGATCATTTATTATAGCTTGTCAAATTTGCCCCTATTTGGGTGTGAGCAAAAACACGCCATTTTTGTGTGTGTCCCTTTAAATGCAAATGAGCTGCTGCTCCCGGCCCCCTTTCCAGAAGAGGGCGGAGCTTTAACAGCTCGCGCTTTGGTTGCTCAACAACAACAAAGCTGGAGAATCTCACGCAGACAAAATGACGACGGTGTTCATCCTTACATTGTTCAAACCGGAGTCGACACTGATGGAGAGACGCCCACCATCCATAGCGTACCTGTTTGACAAACAGAGTCATACACACCAGGCTAACGTTTATGATTGCTATCAAATGCTGTGAATGGTCTAAAAAGTTTTCAAAAATATTGCTCGGACAGAAACGTTCCTTTTTTAGCAATCGAGCTTGCCAGGATCAACTTGTAGGCTATCCAAGCTAACGAGACTCTAAATAGTGTTCAGTGCTTGTCTGTGCAGACAACGACAGAACAGTTAGCATGCTTTGCTCCAACTTTAGCCATGGCTTTAGAACTGTTTTGTTGCTTGCAAAAACAAAATGGCAGAAACGTGCAGATTAAGAGGCGGTAATATTATAATAAGACCCACTTCCTTCGCCACTAGGGGAGCAAAATCTGAGTGGCTCATGGAAAAAGTCTGATTTTCATGATATGTCCCCTTTAAAGAATAATTCTGCCCATTACCTTGATTTCAGTTTTGATGTAACCACCAGAAAATTTTAGTTTTATTGCATTGTCGGGTTACTGGTTTGCATGTATTCAGGTAAAATTGGTTATTTCAATAAACTGATTTTTGGTAGTTATCAGCGTGCATGTACATTTTTCTTACCTATAGGGTTCTAAAACATCTCCTTGAGTTTTCAGTTGTGAAAATAAATGTTTAAACTTTACATTTTTTTTAAAAACATCGCCAGGTTTCATTTCATCTTTCGTAACAGCATAAAACAATTTCGCATTTCAATTGTTCAACATGTTGTTACTCTCTCTGCTGTAGCATGTGCAGTCCGAGTCATTCGGCATTTTGACACGCAGCGAGGGTCTCTTTCAGAGCATGCAATCTGTGAGCCCACACGGAACAAGCAGATGTCATCGTGCCATCAAGCATGGCCATTAAGTATTTACGAATCATCGGGTGTCCGTGCCAGAAGCCACCAACACGTGAGGGTGAGGTGTCAGTCGGGGTGGGCAGCTCAGCACTTTCCTTTTCTTTGATCAATGTTTGATGGATTTGGCACATGTTTATCTGACTTCATTCTTACAAGTTCACTAACAGCTACGGCTGTGATTTTTAGCATTAAACACTGACCTATAATAACAATAAGCATCTGAACAGTGTTGGACATGGACTGGTGCTCAGCGCAATGCAACAATTATTCATGTGTATCAACAGCTCTCATAAACTGGTGTCTTTTCTATCCCTGCTTGAGAAGGCATTACATTTGGTGGATATTATAGCTTATTATGGCCAAAAACCTTTCATTCAGATAAGACAGGGTTGTCCGACTGACATGCTAAACCACCAATCATTGGTTTTACGTGACATTTTGTAGGCGTGTAAAAGACTGTCATGTATCAAAAATGGTAGTTTGTGATGCATGGATATCAGGTTTACTCCAACAAACAAAATTATTGGATAACTCTAAAGTATTTGAAGGTACTTAAACTTAAACCAGCTAAAACCTGTAGCAGTATCTTCAGTGTTGCCAAGTTGGCTACTTTAACAGTGTTGCCAGGGGTTGTTTTCCATGTCTGGGGATTGAAGTGACCCCAAAAAACATGATATTTAGCCTCTGGAATGTGAAGTTTACCAGGGGGACTCCACCAAAAATGCAGATTTACCCCCCGGAAAGCAATGTTTACCGCGTAAAATGCATTTGGGCTAATTTGGAGTAGCAATTGGGTGGGTTTTGTTGTAAAAAAAACCTGGCAAACTCGAATATATTGCTAACAGGCCACAATTTATCTCAGAAAGTAATTACCCAGCTAACAGGAAACGTTCTTCCAGTAACGTTGATAGAACGTTTGTTTAAAGTTTTAAGGTGAAACGTTTTAGTTGGACGTTCAATTAATCAACATTTTGAACATTCAGAAGTAGTGTTAATGGGAACATTAGTGAAACGTTCTTAAAACATATTTTTTGTTATATAGGCCTATGGTTGTCAGTGTGTTAAAATAATTATTGTGAATATTAAGCTTAATCTCAAGTATAGTTTTCTTTGTGTCTTAGCATACATCTCCTCTTAGTGAAAGAAACAAATAAATAAATAAACAAATAATTGTGCATCTTAAGTGCAGACCGCCTGCAATCTTTCTTCATTGTTCAAGCAGAAAAGAGATCTCATTTCAAAATCATGGTTAGAAAGATGAGTCTGGTCCATGACAGGCTTCTTTCAGTGTGGGGATACAGAGAGAAATCAGTCACACAATTACATTGACATCCACAAACTGCACTGCACGGGTGGCTCCATAATTGGATCCATTTTGAGGAGGTTTGAAGGGCCGCCTAGTAAAATTCACAGGCAGAAGAAAGAAATTTGCCTTTCAATCTGTGTGCATCTTTCTTTTACTTTCTTGTTCACTTCTTCCTCACTCGCAATCGTTGCTTTAGCAAAGGGAAGAACAGCAGCGGTGTTAAAAGGCTTGTCACATACAATTCACACAAAGCTGAGCAGAAATGACACCACGTCCCTCAAAACACACTCAGCTCTTAGCCTCCTGCTAACATGTAACGCTGTCCTCTCTCAGTGCTGACACTGAGGCCAGACGGGAATCTGATGTTAAACTGACAGCATATCAAAGACATCAGCTCACAAAGTCTTGAAAACACTGAGAATTTCATTGTATTGTAAGATGTTGTGTATCTGCCAGCACGGATACTGTACATATTTTCACAATGCAATAAAAAGCACATTTCAGCCGATTAAAAGATGTCTGGAATTTGGACCAATGGGGTTTCAGAGTGGGTGGGGCTACACAGTGCTGCTGAAATACAAACCAAAGTGCCTGACAAAACGCACCATCGCTCAATGCTTGTTGACGTCGCTGGTTAGGACCAAAAGTCAGGTATACGTAGAGGATATTGCTTTTACTGCTTGTCGCTTCATTGCGCATGGTTGGGAAACTGTGTTACCTGTCAGAGAAAGAGATGAAGGAAGAAAAAGTTGGGAAAGGCAGAACTGATACTCCACTGGGACGGTCATTCTGAGAGCTTTTTGATCTTTTCTTCAGCTCCAATAAGTCCTATGAAGCAAAGACAGATGTATAAAGCTTGAGAGAGATGCCTCAGCATGTAGCAGGCGAAAATTAGATACTAGCCTAAATTTCATCCTGTTTTCACTTTTCTGTAGTGGTTCAGAAACGGCATAATGAAATCTCAACAGAACTGCGAGCTGAGCATTTTCGGGAAATCCAAAAGCAGCTGGAAACAAAGCATTTTACTATTGTGCATCGTTCTTACAGTCAATTAAGAGTTTCTACACTGCCTCCATATGCTAGGTAGAAATATGCAATACATGTTATCAATATATATGTTTAGGGATGCACAGCAGGTTTTGTTGCTGCGTTGACCAAAGCACACGGTGTCCTGTCGCTGTTCAGTTGCTCCTGTCTGCCTCGCTGCTCAGAGTGGTTTGCGTCTGTAACTCCGTATAGCTTTGTTTTGAATCTCTTACTTTTATTGATTGTTGCTTATATTATTATTACCTTATATATAATATTGCCTACCACATTAATCTGACATCGCTAGCTTGTAATCTTTGAATCTAAATTGCTGTTACAACGCGTTTGCATATTGCTAGCTTGTTAACTTTTCATCAGTTTCTCGCACGCTCCTTTTTCAACGCGTTCATCAAACAGCTGTGGTAACTCGGATCAGTCTACAAACATGGTGAGTCATGTCATCCTCTCCTAGCATTGTCCATTTGTCACATGTTCAGCATAGCTCTCTCTGTTAGCGATGAGGGATTTACATGTCATAAATGTAAGGAAATAGTCAGATCTCAGAATTAGACAAATGCATACAAACTTTAATCGAGGATTGTAAGAATGCAAGGGCTTCAGATACTGTTTTGGATGCGATTAGCTTAGTGAACTGTGTACATTGTTCGGTTCCGGCTGTAGAGCCCGCGCAGCAGGGCACTTGGGTAACGGTGAGGAGGTCTAGCCGTGGAAAACACCACTCTTCCGTTCCAATAAGAACATCAAACAGGTTCTCCCCATTCAGTGACACACCCACTGAGAATCCTGTTGAAAGTGCCCTAGTTATTGGCCATTCTATTAAACAGAATTTAAAAGTGCTGGCTAATGCTAATCGTTAATACTCTAAAATGATTATTCACGTTGGCACTAATGATGTTCGACTTCGCCAGTCAGAGATCACTAAAATTAACATTAAAGAGGTGTGTGAACTCGCAAGTACAATGTCAGGAGAAGTAATTTGCTCTGGTCCCCTTCCTGTTCGTCGGAGTGATGAGATAGTTAGCAGATTATCATCACTCAATGGCTGGCTGTCTAAGTGGTGTCCGCAGAATAATATAGGTTTCATAGACAATTGGAAAAGTTTTTGGGGCAGACCTGACCTGTTGAAAAGAGATGGTATTCATCCCTCTCGAGATGGTGCTGCTCTTCTCTCTAGTAATATGGCACATAGTCTTAGAGCTGAAACATGACAAACTGGGGCCCGGGTCAGGAAGCAGACAGACCGGCTAAACCGACCGTCTGCTAGCGGTCTCACGTTACAGAAGTCAGATAATTCCCAACACATAGAAACTCTTACACCTAGATATTATCACATAGAGACTGTGTCTGTACCCCGAATTAATAAAAACAAAAAACTTCCAAACCCATTTAATGGTAAAAATTTAATTGATGTTCAACAAATAAAAAATAGAGATAATAATGATAAACAAATGATAAAGCTTGGGTTGTTAAATATTAGATCCCTTTCATCAAAATCACTTATTGTGAATGATATTATAACAGACAATAATCTAGATGTGCTGTGTTTGACAGAAACCTGGTTAAAACCAGACGATTACATTACTTTAAATGAGTCTAGCCCTCAAGGTTACGATTATCGACACAATCCTCGTCAGAAAGGCAAAGGGGGAGGTGTTGCTGTAATTTATAGGAATATTTACAGTATTAGTCAAAAGTCTCTCAAATATAATTCCTATAATTCCAAATATAACTCCGGTACACTCCATTTTAGAGTGATGACTCAGCACTCGTTAAGAGTTGAACAAAATAGATGCATTAAAAAAGTTCTAAGCTTTAAAATGATACTTATTTTGTGTTATTCCTGTCAGTGGTTGCTTAGTAATTTGATTATGAATTTTTTTTGTGGGGGGTGATGTCCCGCCAGCAGGACACTTCAGCCTTAAGGGGTTTACTGTGCATCAATCCTATCCATAACTATATCGATTATCAATTAAATATTACACTTGTTTAATGTACCATATCAGCCCATATTAAATATTTTATTGTGCATGTTCAATCCCATCTATAACCATATCGGTTATCAACTAAATATTACACTTTTTTAATTGTGCATGCTCAATCACCAAAAATATATCTTGAAAATTTGAGCATTTAATAACACAGCTAAATGTAAAATTTAACAAATCACTAAATATCAATTTTTCAAGTTGTACATTATAATGCTGTGATGCCTTAAATTCACTTGCACTATTTAAACAACTGATTTTAATGAATATGTTTATTTTTACTTTTTTTTATATAAAATGTAATCAGTTGTCAGTCATAACATGAAAGTAAGAACAGTATTTAAAAACTTTTGAATGTCCGTCAAAGGAAAAATATGCTTTTTTCTGCTATATGATTAATTTACCTGCACACACAAGCTAAACCTTGACCCGTTGAACACCAGGAACACATTTAATGTTGCTAAAAGTTTTCATATTTGTGTGTGTTATAGGGAGAAAGAGTAAGATTGTAAATCTATGCGAGACAGACATGGTGAGTAAGCATTAGAGTTGGCGTATATGTGCGGGTCCATGTGTGTTGATGTTGGCTGACAGCGCTGCCAGGCTCAGTGAAGGGGCTGTTTGTGTGCGTGCTGGTGGTCAGATTGATTAATGGGGGGGCTGTGAAGCAGGACTGTGCTGTGATTAATTGGGCTCAAGACCTCATCTGCAATGTTTGATGAGAATGAAGAGAGGAGAAACCGGCTGGGCCGCACAAGTGAAGGTGCCACAGCACCTTAATGAAGCTCGGCAACAAGTAACTGTGGGGGCTTGATTGTGTATGTGTGTGTGGACGTACCCTTTCTCGATATACGTTGGGATGAAATATTACAAATACTTTTGCAATCTCAACCTCATTAGGATTCAACGTCTGTCCTAAGACCCTGGGAGACAATGACCAAAAAAACTCTCGCTTTGGCTTCAGCACTCAAATCATCGGGCTTCCATCTATATATTCCATAAAGCACTGAAGAAAAAAAGTATTGTGTATTTTATTAAAGTCAAGGGTTTTTCTACTTTGTATAAATCATGCTGTGGGGTCTCATGTGGGAGTAGCTGATTTTATAGGTGACAAAAAAATATTTGCAGCTATAATGGAGAGGAGCTGAGGCTCTGGTCTTGAGTCCCATACTGGCAAACAGCTATTATCACCCAGCATGACCTAGGAATGATAAGCGCAAATCAGAGGTGAGCGCTTAAGGTCAACTGTGAAGTGGCTATTAGGTGAAATGATAACACCCGACCCACTCCGCACACCTGTTCATTTCATATTTCATACGACTAGATACTAAAAGCTATATTAACTAGACTGTATTAGCTATATTAGTCCGTCTTAAAGGAATAGTTAATAGTTAGAATAATTTTGTCATCATTTACTCATGTTGTTTTGAACCACTTTTTTGAAAGTTAATGGGCATGAGGTAAATAAATCACCACCAAAAATCCCATAAAAGTAGTTCATGAGCTAAGTCATTCGTTAGAATTCGATCAAAATTATTCACTGAAACTAGTGCATATGTGTTGTGACCATCAGGTGTGTTTGACTCTGTGTAAAACTGATAAGTATAGACCCACTTTATTTGTATTTAAACAGTCTTTATTCTTGTACGTATAGGCGCTGTATTAAAAGCACTGAATGAAAAGTGGTCGTGTTGCATCCAAAACGTCAGTGTATGTTACAAATACTGTATTTCATCTATCTGCGATAGAGTACTACTGAACTATTGGCCGCAAGGAAGCCGATTGGACACACTGGAAAAACGGTTTTGACACTCTGTCAAGCACTTGCGCAGAAAACATCAAAACTACTGGTCGACCTCAAAAACTGTCGAGTCATTTTTTGGCGAACTATTCCTTTAACATTTTAGGTCATCTTCTAAGCCCAAAGGCACATACTGAAATTAGAGAAAAATCAGAGAGAAGTTGTTCAATGATGTATGCATCACGGGCCCTTAATATAAGATTTGCTGAATGTGTAATTCTGCTGCTCTTCTAATTTAAATACGTCCCAGGAGGAGTGAATTAAGTCGTTCTTCTTTGTGCCTCTCGGTTGGTGCAGACTCGACTGCTTGGGTCATTTTTATGTGAGGACTGTTTGAGGTGAGATTACCCATGCAGACTTCTGGATTCAATTCCTTTTGAATAGACTCTGAATAATTTAACAATTGATATGTATGTATTATTTCACGCCTTCCTTTCCCTTTAATGTAGGGGTAGTAGCAGCGCTCCTCTGGGTCCCGTTCCAAAGATTCAGTGCGGAGATGTTGGGATCTGCGTCTTTAATCACGGCTCGACTGGATCCTCATCTTCCACCTCAAACATCCTGGCGGCACACAAACATTGTGCTTTTTTGATGTGCAAAGCTTTGCACACACATACACTTCAATGACAGAATGAAGAAATGATTTGTGTGAGAACAATATAGTGGAGAATTTTACGCTGGTTCAGTAAATAAGCCTATTTTTCTTGCCATTCAAAGAGGTTTTTACTTGTAAGCAAAACTTAAAAAAATGAATCACTCTGCTTCAGTCTGAGCCAGAATTGTTTTTGCATTTTTTTCGTGTTGGTTGTGATAACAAAAAGTTAAAATAGTTCACTATTCTTTCAAATAATGAAACCCAAACTGGCTCCAAGAATATTCAAAGAAATATATCAACTATTGCGAAAGCTGAAATGAATGCATGTTTGCACAAACAAATCATCACTGCAGTGTCACCCAATATGCATTTGTATTTGTATGAAAGAGGAATGCATTTAAACAGCATTTGTTCGTTTTTTGACTGAAAATGACAAGAAATGAGATTCGTGCGTTTTTGAGGCAGCAAGGAAAATCAGCCTCCGAACATGTTTTTGGAAAATCCCATTATGCAGTCATCAGCGTAACACAGACAAAAGCCACATCAGGACTAATGAACTCTCTCTCTAATTCAGGGATATAAAAAAAGTGATCAAAAGATTTTGATTTAGAAATAGTTTCTACGCCACGTTTGACACATTTTTATAAACATTTGTCGAGAAAAAAAAAAAAAAAGCCTCATCTTCTTCGTTCAAAGGAGGTCTATAATATCTGAAAAAACATCATGCATTAGCATTCCCATTCATCCGCTGTTCATGGATGATCGTTTGTGCTGCCAGGTTCTCAGCTAACATTCTCAGAACGTTGGCAAACGTTCTTGCAGTAACGTTAATAGAACGTTCGTTCAAAGTGATCCAGCTTTCTCATAATGTTTGCACAAAAATGTTATTTGTACATCGTTCATCGGAAATTATTGACAGTAGTAAATGTTACTAATGGTTTCAGAACTATGGAAGCTTGTTTCCGCCACTGAATAAAAAATAAAAAAGGTAATTGCGACTTTACATCTCGCCATTCTGACTTTTTTTCTTGCAATTCTGAGTTTATATCACACAATTCTGACTTTATAACTTGCGATTGTGAGATAAAAAGTTGCAATTATCTTTTGAATTGTTTTATTCCATGGCGGAAACAAGCTTCCATACAGAACGTTCAAGGAACATTCAAAAATAACATTTTCATAACTTAATGGGAATGTTAGCCAAACGTTCTTAGACCATATTTTTGTTAGCTGGGTTGTTGTTGAGCCAATCACCTGAGGTGCAGATGTGACTAATTCAGTAAACAGCTAATAGTGCTGATGTTGATGAGCAGTTCAAGAACAAATACATTCACAACCCCATTAGAAAAGGCAAAATGCATTAGGATTACGTTTCCCACTCAGCATTTCCAAACCCTGTTAACTATGAGACCTGCGTGATACAAATAAAGAGTCAGAAACAAATTAAATACTTTGCTTACACACATAAAAAGTAATGAGGGGCTACGTGTCAATTTTAAGTACTCTGAAAACGCTCTCTCTCTCAGGTTTTTAAAGGCCCGGAAAGCCAGTAACACGCAAGCTGCTGTTTCTTCTGAATCTGATCAAACCCAGCCCCAGCACAGAATTACCCACAAGACCCCTGCAGCGATGGATGAGGCACATGCTGCACACTAAGGGAGATAGAGACGGGGAAAAAACTTTAAAAGAGGGAAAGGAAAAACAAGAGGGTTCAGAACAGGCTTGGCCATAACATCATGTTCCAGCACTTGAAATATATTAGAGTCACATGTTGCGAGTGGATTTACAGACGGCCATCAGAGGCCAGAGAGACGCTCTATCAGCTTTCTAGAGCGATGACTTGCACGCATGCAATTTTGAATGAAAGCGATATTGTAGGCAGTCAGCCTGCTATCTATAAATGTCAGAAAATTTGGCCTTCAAAGTGATTATGTTGTGCTCAATAGTTTCAGCTCAAATGAGGCATTGATTAAGCACCTTTTAAAAGGTCAGCAGTTTTGATTCAGAGCTAGTAGTTTGCTTGCTATCATCAAAAAAAAAAAAAGAAAAAAAAAAAAGTCCTTTTCAAAAGAGTATTACGATTTATTTCTCTTTTACCTGATGCTGTACTACTATGCAGTGACAGACTCCGCTTTGCTCAAGTGTCGAATTTTCCATTCTGGACCAAAATTCACTATTTCTCCATGCCAAATAAACTGGCCTGGATCTCCAGCTGATTGCAATGTGTATAATCAGAGTCTAAAATTAACTTTTTGCCACAACTGCTGGGGGATTCTGGAACATTTATCTACTATAAATATTTTTCAGCATGGATCCGCCAAAACAACTAAAAACGTTGTATTATGCTTTAGGTCAGTAGTTGGCGATGTCACTTAATAAAAAAAGACGACGAGACTGCGCACATATGAATTCGTTTGCAGAGCGCTCGCGCCAAACGCGTATGCCTGTAACACGTAATATGCATGTGCATGCCGTCACCATTTTCACAGATCCGCATTTTTGTTGTTTACACGGAGGTTATAACGGTCTCAAACGACAAATTCTGTTTCCACGTAAAACGCTTTCAGTTTTTAATTTGAAAATGGTGTTGTGTAAACAGTCAAAAATATAATTTAACCCCTGGTATTTAGACTTGTATGGCTTAATATAACGTAAATGATGTCTCTTACTGAAATATTTAGTAGAAAACCCAGATTTACATTATTTTTAAAAATCCGCCATTTTGTTTAGCTGCACAGTGCGTTCTATATCGATGACGTCAAATGGTTGCTCTAGGTGAGCTACTGACACTATTTTTACCACAACACATCTCTGAATATTATATACGACGCCACATTGTGCAGCTTTTGGTTGTAATTTTCAGTCGATGGACAACAAGAGAAGTCTTTACTGCTTTACGGTAAGAGGAGAATGGGAATTTGTGAAGGATGTGGATGAATAAAACTTCCTAAAGACTTTCATCTGTATACTTTGGGGCAACGGTAATCTAGTAACGCATACAAGTCTTAATACCCGCATTATCCTTTTAAAACACGATCAGCCTTCACTCAACTTCCACAACATCATCTGTTTTAAGTAGTGAAACAATACATTTTCAATTCAACCCATGTAATGCAGCATTATTATCATTAACTAAAACCATAAAAAAAGTCATCACTTGAAATAATTGCAGTTCCTAATAAAAAGGTCACCAAATATTACCCACATATAGTACAATGAGTTCATTTCTGATCCAGTGTATTCTTCCGCAACCCTTCCATTGGTGTACTTGTAACTGATTTCATCTTAAACAAACACAGACTGTGGATTTAAAAGGAGATTATTCAAAAACATTAAAATGAATGTAAATGGACCAGAACCAAATCCTCAGCTATTCAGATAACCAGCCAACTGTGGGGAAAGAAAGAGCCCAGAAAAGAGATGCAAATCACAGCGTGACTTACCTGGTGGCATACAATTACCCATCATTCTCTATGGCATTATCCAACAATAACATCCCGCAAACAAACATCTCTTTGTGAGGCGTCTCATCATTAAACTAGAGGCCGGTGTGTCTGGCAGAGATTACTTGAGCGGGAGGATTTACATTGTGGTGCTGAGCTAGGCAGCATTGTCATAACGGAGTCGTTGGATTGCTCAGGTGTTGTCAGATAATTTATTTAACATGGAAATTATTCTGCTTTGAGGCAAATTTCAATTACTCTGCTCCACCGGGGGGCAAATGTAGGTTCGACGAAAATGAACATGATGCAAAGATTTAGCTCAGCTGCTGCGGCTTGATTAAAATACCACAAACAATCCGAAGGGAACGAGACATTTAAAGATCCCTTTCTCTTCCAGCGTGAGTCTGAAACCAAGACAATTGAATTATTGTTGCCAGAGACTAAACAAACTATCTTGCTAAATAAGAATTTGAGGCTTGGACAGGTTGGAGAAAAGTATATTGAAAACAATCTGACCATTGGTACAAATTTGATTCGATTTGTCTGTGTGTATATACTGTATATAGAAGTGTAATAAAGTGAAATAACATAATAAATAAACAAACAAACATTTTTCTTCTAAAATGAGCATTTTTATCAGGTTTGAGCCCTTTTACACAACCGACCAACCATTGACCAAAGTTTAAACACAAACAAAAAGACAACTTACAACCATAAAAACACAGCAGTAAAACCACAAATAAAATAACAGTGAAATAAACCCCTTCAGTTTTAATACAAAAACAATTTCTATACCCCATTAAATGCTAATGCGGGGAGGTGTTCCTTAAGCTTGTGTTTAAAAACACTTAGTGTGGGTGCAGATCTGAGAGAAAAAGGTAAATCATTCCCAAGTTTAGGAGCTATCGCTACAAAAGCTTGATCTCCGCTTCTCTGTTTAGGTCTAGGAATCATTAAAGCCAGCTGGTCAGCTGACCTTAAAGACTCATATTTCTCAATCAGTTCCACCAAATACAACGGAGCCATACTACTGCAATGATTTATAAACAAAAACCAACATTTTAAAAATGATTCTGTAATGGATTGGTAGCCATTGTAAAAAAAACTCAAAACTAGAGTAATATGTTCTCTCTTACGAGTACTTGTCAAAAGCCTCGCTTTTGGGCGAGTTGTAAGCGGTTAAGCAATGACTTATTAATACCGACATATAGTGAGTTGCAGTAATCTAACCTTGTAAATACAAAAGCATGAAGGACTTTTTTTTTTAGATCACGCATGGACAAAAATGGTTTCACCCTTGCTATTAATCTCAAGTGATAAAAACACCCAAATAAATCTGTTTCTCAAATTTGAGATCACTGTCAAAAAGAACTGCTAGATTTCACACTACTGGCTTACAAAAGGGGGCTAAACTGCCCTGATCAGCTACATTATTTGGGACTCCAAACCACACAACTTCTGTTTTATCTAGAAAAAAATTAAAGACAGCCATGATTTGATTTTATGTATACAGTCCAACAAAAACTCTATTTGCTTTTTACTGTTCTTTTTCAGAGGAAGATACACTTGCATATCATCTACATAGAAGTGAAAAGAGATTCCATGTTTAAAAAAAATTGACCCAAGGGGTAACATATACAAAGAAAACAAAATCGGGCCGAGGATAGACCCCTGTGGAACCTCACTAAGCAAAGAGGCAGGTTGTGAATAATCTTGACCGACATTGTCAAACGGCACTTGCATTTGAAGTCTATATATGTGTGACCCTGGACCACAAAACCAGTCATAAGTCGCACAGGTATATTTGTAGCAATCGCCAATAATACATTATATGGGTCAGAATTATCGATTTTTCTTTTATGTCAAAAATCATTAGGATATTACGTAAATATATAACGTTCCATGAAGATATTTTGTAAATTTCCTACTGTAAATATATCAAAAATGTATTTTTGTGAGTGGATATGCATTGCTAAAGACTTCATTTGGACAACTTTAAAGGCGATTTTCTCAATATTTTGATTTTTTTGCACTCTCAGATTCTAGATTTTCAAATAGTCGTATCTCAGCCAAATATTGTTGTCTCAATTTCAACAAAAATTACCCTTATGACTGGTTTTGCGGTCCAGGGTCACACACACACACACACACACACACACACACATATATATATATATAAGTAGGTTTCATTGTGGGGGATGTTTTTTAATCTTTATTTCGGTCCCTGGAATGGCGGTAAAAAAACAACAACAACAAAAAAACAGACGTAGACACATAAATAATAATGATTTTCGTTGACAAAGTAAGCAACATACACCCCACTCGGCAGTATTGTGATAACTAGAGAAGAAACCTTCACGCAGGCTTCAATGCTACACAATCACGCTGTATTTTGAGGGTAGACGTGCATGTGTAACAATTCTGCTCGACTCAATGCAAGTAAAGCGTGCCCTGGTCACATGACTGCTCTGATCTGAAGAAAGCGGTTTGTGCACAATGGTTTATTGGAGTTTAATTCCTGTTCTAGCGTGTCCTTGAGCAGTCCTGTCTTTCCTTAACGCTCTCTTCCTATCTGTGCTTTAATGAAGTTTCTCTCCTCCGTGGGAGAGGTAATTAATGGAATGGAGCGGATGAAGAAGAGTCGTGCTGGAGTCTTAAATTACAATTTGCACTTCAAACCGGCTTCTCCCTTAACCCACAGTATTTGCATATGACAAGACAAAAGGTGCATCAATGTCAGGCCGAAGACTCTGAAGACTCGTCTCTAAACACAGTCTCTGGCTGCTTGCTGTGAGCCGCAGAGGCCCAGATCGCTCGCTTCCTCTCTCTCGCTGTCTGATAGAAGAGAGACAGGATGACAGACAGTTAAGAAACGCTGCACTCTGAAATGAGTTTATTGAGCGTCAAAGAGCTGCCGTTTTTGCCTGTGGACAAATGAAGGTGTGATTTACATTAATAAAGACTTCAATTTATTCAGCCTTTAAAACGGATTGGTATTTTCAGCAAAAAGCACCATGATTATCTGCTGTACACCCCATGACTCCAGCACAGGGATGGACCGGGACCAGCCGCGCCGCTCTGGCCTTTCATCGGTGCAAAAACCCATTCATCTCAGAAAAAACACAAAAAGGTAATAGTGAGGTGAGTTTAAAATGAGAAATACTGTAAAGTCATATTTTAAGACAAAGTTGCTCTTGCTATAAAGTAGAAATCACAAGAAATAAAGATCATACTGTCTTTTTTTTTTTTTAATTTATTCATCAATGGAAACTGGCTTCCATAGGAATCGTGTTACCCCAGAAAGTTTTTTTGTGCTCCTGTTATGCTATTTTAAAGGTACCTAATTTCATTTTAAAGGTCTCCTACAACAGGTTCACATTCATCCAAGGTCAAAAAACACTTTAATTTTCTCATAATACCCACTGCAGCGTCAGCTCTTTTCTCTCGGTTCGTTCAAGGATTCGGTCTCTCTAAACCCCGCCTTTCTGAGAGCTGCTCTGCTGTGATTGGTCAGAAACCAAATGCTCATTATCATATCTGAATCTCAGCTCTTGATTCGAACAGTAAAGATGGTGTCGGTTTTACCGTATCAGTCTCATCAATGTGGATTTGCTTTGGCAGCAGAAAACAGCGTCTTCTCGACATGAACGACACGAACCAAACTCTTCCGGTCTCAGACACAACTACAGTGATTGAGGGCGGGACAAAAGCCTCTGGTCTTCATTGTTCAGCCTGGCATTATGCAAATTAGTTACAAACCTACAATCTTCTGAGAAATCAAATGAGTCCGCTAGTAAAAAGAGCCCTTCACAAACCACAGTGAAAAATCTATCAAAGATGGAAACAGATTGTATTTAGTGCCTAAAATTAAAATAGATAGCTTAATTAATGCATTCATGCAAACATTAAATAAATAAAACTATGCATTACAGCTAAAAGTTTAAGTTGTTGAACAGTAAGATATTCACAAAAGGGAAAAAAAAAGGCCTTTTATTCTTAGGAGTGCCGACCAAAACAACACTATTTACTCTGAAGTTGTAAAGCGTTTAAAGTGTAAACTTTCATCCAAAGCTTGTTCCTGCATCAATCTAGATTATCAGTCCGAATGGGCCAAAACAGTTGTTGCAGCTCATGCATAATTTATGTTATCGTCATCCTTGGAAGAAAGCATTAAAGGTTTGGATAGTTAGAAAATCATCCTGCTGTGCCATGAAATGATAAATATTTCACACTCGCAGTCTCTTATTGTAAAGTCGCGGCTCTCCTTCACTTTAAAGAGAAAAACAGCACTGATTTAAATGTTAGATGACTGGAAAGAGGATTGAAATTCAGAAGTCATTAAAGATTGCAATCACAACAGTAGTTACAACCTCACATGCATCATTTTTTTCTCTACTAGTGGGTTATTACACACACACACACACACACACACACACACACTCCCCTCAAAAGAAAGTTAATAAATAAATAAATATTCCATGAACTGATGGAAGTCACTGAAGTAATTAGACACTTGCTTTAATGAGCTTTTGCAGTTATATTCCTGTTTATCCAGTAATTAAGTGTAACAATCTTGTGTTATTATCTTTCCTATTTGTTTGTGCATGAAAATTGGGGATGATTCAGAACAATAGCACATAATTATTTTTAATTAACTGAAAACAATTGCTGAGAGGTATTGCACGCATAGGATGGAAAGGTTAGCGGTAGAACAGCTATGTTTAGTTTTGTTTTTTTAAAAAAAGGAGCTGTCTTTTGCATAATAATAAGAGGAAATATTAATATCATCATCACTGTGCATAGTAGTAGTGGTAGTCGCACACTTTCATGAACGTAGTTCATGGCACAATCCACACTGCAATAAGAGAGATGAGCGACTCGTTCGACTCGTTCTTCTGTTCAGTCAGTTCACATGACACCATTTAATTGACCTCTATGAATTGCATATTCACTCAAATGACATTTCAGTCTTGTTTAGCTGTGGGAACACATTGTGAAACGAAATGGTAAAGAGCTCATCATCGACAAGGTCTTTCTTATGCTGAGTATCTTTCAAAAGAGTACAAGATTTTAGGGTCATAAATACAAGGATCTTCTGGTTTCAGCCTTAGGAAAGCGAGCAAACAGTTTTTTTTTTGTTGTTTTTTTTTTTACGCACCGTTTATAAGGTGGCTCATCTGCAATAGCTCGTAAATTAAAGCTTTTTCAATAATCAAAATTAAATAAACATATATATACCAATCAGGCATAACATTATGACCACCTTCCTAATATTGTGTTGGTCCCTCTTTTGCTGCCAAAACAGCCCTGACCCGTCGAGGCATGGACTCCTCTAGACCCCTGAAGGTGTGCGGTGGTATCGGTTCTGTCCCTGGACCACTTTTGACCCAAGGGGTAACATATACAAAGAAAACAAAATCGGGCCGAGGATAGACCCCTGTGGAACCTCACTAAGCAAAGAGGCAGGTTGTGAATAATCTTGACCGACATTGTCAAACGGCACTTGCATTTGAAGTCTATATATGTGTGACCCTGGACCACAAAACCAGTCATAAGTCGCACAGGTATATTTGTAGCATTCGCCAATAATACATTATATGGGTCAAAATTATCGTTTTTTCTTTTATGTCAAAAATCATTAGGATATTACGTAAATATAACGTTCCATGAAGATATTTTGTAAATTTCCTACTGTAAATATATCAAAAATGTATTTCTGTGAGTGGATATGCATTGCTAAAGACTTCATTTGGACAACTTTAAAGGCGATTTTCTCAATATTTTGATTTTTTTGCACTCTCAGATTCTAGATTTTCAAATAGTCGTATCTCAGCCAAATATTGTTGTCTCAGTTTCAACAAAAATGACCCTTATGAATGGTTTTGCGGTCCAGGGTCACATATATAGACTGGTTGATTGTCTACACATATTGATAGACCGGGAACGCCCCACAAGAGCTGCAGTTTTGGAGATGCTCTGACCCAGTCGTCTAGCCATCACAATTTGGTCAAACTCGCTCAAATCCTCATGCTTGCCCATTTTTCCTACTTCTAACACATCAATTTTAAGAACAAAATGTTCACTTCACCTAATATATCCACCCACTAACATAAAAGTTTGTATTACATAAAATGTGTGCATATATATATTATTATATTTATATATGTGTGTATAAACATATATATATATATATATATATATATATATGCATATATTATGTAAATACAAACTTTTTATGTTGGATGCGATTAATCACAATTAATCAATTTGACAGCACTACATATATATAAGTTATATATATAAGTTATATATATAAACACTTATTTTATTTCAGTTAACATTTCTCATTTTTGTTTATGTGAAAAGTACTAAACTATAAAATAGCCAAAAGTAAATAAATAAACTCAAACTTTTAACATCTTAAAAAAATAATAATACCAAAAGAAAAAAAGAAAAAACACACCAAGATGACTAAAACTTCACAAAAAATTCTAAAACTTCACAAAATCTAATTCAATATGTTAAAAAAATACTAAAATAACACAATCCCAGACACACACATACAAAAGAAAATAGCCAAGATAATCAAAACTAATATTAATATGAACATAATCCAAAATTAATATTAATATTCACAGATACAATTCAAAAATAAAGCGGAATATAAAATCAAAGGATTTTGCTACCTTGCTATTTGTGCCTCAAACTATTCTGAATATTTCTCAAAGATCTGACACCGCAAAACTGGAAAAAAGCAATTATAGTACGATTCTTTCAATCCGGTACTTTGTAAGTAACTTCAGTGCTTGAAACAGTTTTGAAGCAGATAATATGCAGCCGCCGGTCAGCGTTCAGACTGCGAACAGTCAGAAAATGTGCCGTCATATGACGCATAATGCATATAATCTCTAATTAATGAGCCGAACTCATCAGGACTCATGAGAGAAGATGTTCACTACTTAGGCGACTTTAAGACTTTAAGTTTAATATTTAATTAGTGTTTTTTTTTGTGCAAATTTTGTGACAATTATGTGTGTTTTGATCCTGGGACAGAGGTGAGGAGGAACCGTCTGCTCAGACAAATGAGGCCTGGTGAAATCGCGCTGATCACCTTGAACACAGTCTATGCAACATGAGCTCAAAACCCTGCGGATCTCTGTCTGTCTGTCTCACACACACAGCATCAGCATCACCAGGTGTGGCTATCACATCACCATGGCAACTGCTCTCCATCCGCTCTCAGCTTTGTCCTCAATGACATGATTTTCCCCCATCATTTTGGTTGTTGGCACATCTGCTCTGACCTAGATGTGGATCAGACAGGAATCAGATTCAGTGTTCACAGGTGATCGGTCGCTCGTCATTGAAAGCTTCGGAGAGCGAGCTCATTAGCAAATTTCCATAATGCATGTGCGCCACCTCTGTTTAGAGAGCCTTTTTTGTTATTATAATTTTTATTTGTGTACACTGCCTCTGTTTGTTTATTTATGAGGCATTTCCAATTGGCCTCAGCGCCTCGTATTAAAATCCCACTCTTGGATTAAGTCATTATAATAGGAATAAGGGCTTGTGAGAGCAACTGATCACATCATCTGGATCCCATTCCGTATGTATTTTCCAAGTGAGAATAGACGGGTTATTTGTTAGTGAAATTATAACAAGTAATTATTCCGTTCGTCCTTCACACTGGGACCCGTGAACTAGAGGAGGACGGTTAACCCTCAATCCGAGCCGTAAACACGCACATCTGCTCAGCGAACTGCACGAGCAGGATGCTCGATATGCTGTTAAATTCAATGGAGAGAGGCATAATTGGGCCTTCAGTGGCTCTGGATAAAGTGCAGGGTTGGTGGCAGAGTAAGAGTGTAGTAGGTCTATTTAAGGAATCAAAGGCCTGTTATTGTACCTGTTCTCTCCTTCACTTAATTACATAGAGAGGACAATGTGTTCCTGCTAACAGGGCATTAAGACAGTTTCTGTGTTGCACGTCTGAGTCAGATGCATCGCACATCATCATCATAAACTCGTGTATACAGCATTTAATGTGCAAGAGTAACAAATGATCAATACTGTTGATGAGAAAACATGACAGGATGAACAGCTGGATCAGGACCCGTGGGAGAGAGCTGTAGAATTAGAATAACTGCATCATTTTCAGGTATTATCGAAACTTTAAAGATTTTTTTTTTTTTTTTTTTTATTAAAATGGTAAAATATTTTATATATATTTATTTTATATATATATATATATATATATTTCAAATGAATTAAGTGCATTATCGGAAACTTTATTTTTAAAGAAAACTTTTTTTTTTATTAAAATGGTAAAATATTATATATATATTTATTTTATATGTATATTTCAGATGAATTAAGTGCATTATCGAAAACTTTATTTTTAAAGAAAACAACATTTTGTGAAAGAAAATGTATAATGCAAATGGTATTTTTTCTTTTCGTTATTATATTAAAATGGTAAAATATTGAATAATACATTTAAAATGAAATTATTACACTTATAAATGTAAATATAAAATTCTAAATTTAAGTTCATTAAAATAAAAAATAAATTAGTGAATTAATTTTTAGTAAATTAGTAAAATAATAAGTACAATCAAAAATAAGTACTTATCAAAATGTAAAAAGAAATGTGAAAAAAAAACTATTTTAAAGAAATATTACAATTATAAATGTACATCTATATTTACATTTTTTAAATATAAAAGTGTTTTGAAAATGTTGGTTAAGAAAGTAAATAAAATAAATAAAATGTGAAAAAATTGCAATTATAAATGTACAAAAATGTACATGTAAATTTAAGTTTATTAATAAGAGTATATATTGTTAAAAGATATTTAAAATGATATTACAATTACAAATGTAAATACAAAGTTCGAAATATATATATATATATATATATATATATATATATATATATATATATACACACACACCAAGATGTAAATTAAAAAAAATAATAATAATAATAATAATAACCTGATCTATACTGTTGTATAAAAGCCATATCCTGGTCTGATATGCCGCTGTTGCTCAATTATGATCCTCATTCACAGCGTTATGATGCTAACGGATGTTTCTGTGCCTGTTACTCAAACAGCAGTCACTAAATAAAACTAAATGTTAACAATATTGGGTCAATTTTTGCATTACATTAAAAGAAAAGGAAACTGAATTTACCCACTGGATTGGTTTAATTTCAATGCCACAGACAGCGCTATCAGCCTAATTGAGCAATTAAAATTCAGCACTAATTACACAGCAAATAATGGCTTGTGACGAGCATCCTTCTGGTGATTTTAAAGGTGTTTGTTATTTATTTATACATCTATTTATCACCTCAACCAGAACGGCATACTCAACGCATTCAGATCGTCTAAAATAATAAAACGTCATCTTCTTTCTTTTAGAAATCTTATTGGTTACACTTTATTTTAAGATGTCAATGTTACAGTGTAATTATACTGAGTAATAATAATGAACTACATGTACTTAGCCTACTATAGGGTTAGTTGCATGTAATTATGCATAATTTATAGTTATTACAATACATGCACTGTAAAATAAAGTGTTACCATTATCTTCTACGGTGTTTCCGACGTACGTAGCAGTAGACGATGTCAAGGCAGTGTTTCACACATACAGGCAAAAAGTAGTATGAAGAACAGAGAAGAACAGAAGTCTTGCAGCAGTTTTGTCCTCCTGGGAGAGACAGAAGTACATCCTTTTGTCTTTGGGAAAGCAGCGGATAATGTTCGGATTTGGATTTGGCATCTGAACTCAGTACAGTCTCAAGGCCTGTGTACAATACCAGAACTGGATGATTCTTGAACATGTGCAGAAAACACACACAGCTACACGGATGAATACTGCCTATTAGGGTTCACTACATTTACATGCGATTTTTACAATAATTAGAGTAAGGACTTGCTGCACACATGCAGTTTTACATGCAGTTTTCATTATTCTGATTATTTACTAAAAATTGTGATTATTTTACTGCCACAACACATGATAAACTCACATACAGTCAGTCAAGATCTTCCAGCCAACACCGATTTTGTTCAGCAGTTCTTTGGTATCATTTTTTTGGTGATGTGCCTAAAATGCCTCCATTTCAATGTCTTTGACCGTCAATATACTGCATTATATTCATGTCACACAACATGCACACTTTGGTCTGAATGGAATAGATGCGTTTAAAGTGTTTACATGCTTGTTTATTGCAATAAAAAATTGGCATTTTTGACTGTGATTATGTTCGCAGCTTATTTGCACTATTTGATCGAAGTATTGTTTACATAAGATAAAGTTTATGGTGAGATTTAATTATCATCACATCAAACTCAAGTATCACTGATAACAAGCATTTGAATAAAATTAATCATTTGCAACAATATTTTATATATTACACTATTAAAAATGCTGGGTTGAAAATGGACAAACCCAGTGGTTGGGTTAAATGTTTGCCCAACATGCCGGGTAGTTTTATTTAACCCAACTATTGTTTAAAAATTACTATATGGCTGTCTTAAAATGAACCCAAAATAGGTTGCAGACTGCTTCTACAAACATTTGTGAAACAATGGGTCGCTCTCAGGAGCTCAGTGAATTCAAGCGTGGTACAGTGATAGGTTGCCACCTGTGCAATAAGTCCATTCGTGAAATTTCCTCACTACTAAATATTCCACGGTCAACTGATAGTGGTCTCATAAAGTGGAAGCAATTGGGAACAACAGCAACTCAGCCACGAAGCGGTAGGCCACGTAAAATCACAGGCGCACTGTGCTCGGACCCTTAGTTCCAGTGAAAGGAACTCTTAATGCTTCAGCATACCAAGACATTTTGGACAATTTCATGCTCCCAACTTTGTGGGAACAGTTTGGGGATGGCCCCTTCCTGTTCCAACATGACTGCGCACCAGTGCACAAAGCAAGGTCCATAAAGACATGGATAAGTGAGTTTGGTGTGAAGGAACTTGACTGACCTCAACCCGACAGAACATCTTTGGGATGAATTAGAGCGGAGACTGTGAGCCAGGCCTTCTCGCCAACATCACTGCCTGACCTCACAAATGCACTTCTAGAAGAATGGTCAAAAATTCCCATAAACACACTCCTAAACCTTGTGGAAAGCCTTCCCAGAAGAGTTGAGGCTGTTATAGCTGCAAAGGGTGGGCCAACTCCATATTAAACCCTACGGATTAAGAATGGGATGTCATTAAAGGGATTGGGATTGTCTATTTTAACCCAGCATTTTTTTTTTTTTTTAGAGTGTATTATACACAATAACATTTATATACACTAAATGTCAAATGTATACCATTCAAATTTTGGGGTCAGTAAGATGTTTTAATGTTTTTGAAAGAAGTCCCTTTTAGTAAAATTGTGAAATATTATTCCAATGTAAATCAGCTGTTTTCTATGTGAATATATAGTAAAGTGTCATTTATTCAGCATCATTACTCCAGTCTTCAGTGTCACATGATCCTTCAGAAATCATTCTGATATGATGATTTGCTGCTCAAGAAACATTTATGATTATTATGAAAATCCAGCGGGTATGTTTATCAAAAGTAACATCACTTTATGGTGGAATCAAATCAACCTCAACAAGCATGTAATATCATCCACAAATTCTAAAGAGAAATTACAATACAATGCGACACAATACTATTTGCCAAATTTTTCTTGCAACACAGTGTCTTCGTTATATATTTTTCAAAAATAAGAAAATTTCGGAGTTAACAAAGACAGGTTCAACTAAACAAATCCGAACGTTTGGGACTCGCTGAAACTTCGGGCCTCGTCCGACGCGTTTCACGACTAGAAATGTGTTGGTATCCCTGAGCGCCAGAGATAGGCAGACCCTATTGTGTCTGAACCCTGAAGCCCTCCACATCAAAGACGGTGATGGTGACCGCGGTCTTGCACAATGAAACTGCGGAGAGCAGCAAAAACTTGTGCTTTTTCCTGAATATGAATTATATGATACATGAGGGTTTTGCTCACATTCCGGCAGGATCTCACAGCAATTAATCACGTTGTTTATCTTTCCGGCTGTTATTCTAGTCTCCAGCAGCCTGGCTATTCTGCACACATTGTTTCAAGAGAAAGTGCCTCCCTGTCATGAATTCTTATTAGCGGAGTAAAAATAGCCCTCCGGTGCAAGTGAGGGTGGGAGAGACAGAGATGACCATGTGTAAACCGAGTGTAAAGGTACAGTTCTGTTTGCAGTGTTAAATTACCTTGGGGAGAACGAAACACTTTTTGACTGAGCTGTTCATGATATGGAGAGCCGCGCTTCCCTTGATCGTTTATCTGGCTTTACTGCTGATGGAAAAAGTGCACAGCACAAGAAATCCACTCATATTTTATTAGGGTGTTGTTTATTGGTTTCAGTCTATAATATCCGTCGACTGGAGCACGTGCGATTTGAAATCTGCCATCTTTGCTTATCGAAGCTCGTTTTTTTGAGCCAATAACGTGACTAATCACTCTGGAGCCGACGAAAAATGACACTAGTTGGCTGAAGGTGAAAGCGAAAGGCAGCTGACAGGCAAAATAAAAGCTCATTTCTGAAGGATCATGTGACACTGAAGACTGGAGTAATGATGCTGAAAATTCAGGAATAAATTACACTCTACTATATATTCACATAGAAAACCTAAAATAGTAATAATATTTTTACTGTATTTTTAGACTTAAATGTTAAAAATGTTAAAAAATCTTACTGACCCCAAACTTTAAAATTTAAAATATCATTGCAAATAATTCATTTGAAGTATATATACTATATATGTGTATTAGATGGATTATATGTGGAAGGGCCCTTAACAGTCTGATATGATGATTTGCTGCTCAAGAAACATTTATGATTATTATCAAGGTTGAAAACAGTTCATATTTTTTGTGGAAACTGTGATTCATTTTATTTTTCAGGATTCTTTGATGAATAGAAAGTTATAATAGAATCTTTTGTAACATTATAAACATCTTTTCTGTCACTTTTGATCAGTTTAACGCATCCTTCATGAATAAAAGTATGAATTTACTTATTGACTGCATGTTTTGCAAATAAAGAATATTAGCAGATTAGAACTCAATTTTAAAATCTTGTAAATGTTTTATGTTCGAATCTCTTCGAATATAAAATGTTTGCAACATCACTTCCATCACAACAGACAATTAACCTGTCCACCTCTAATGGCTATAAAAAGCCCCTGTATTTATATGAATTTATGGTTATTTAATTGGATTTGTGTATCAATTTCATTAAAGGTGGCTGCTCTCTTTTGAGCGATATATCCAATTTTAAGCTGTCAGTGGAACTTACAGGCTGGAGGATAATTTGATGATACTGCTGTCTCTCAGAAGCCTTGATCTGTAATCTAATTTAGAGGATGATTTCCTGCTGCGAGACTTCAAACATTCTGACAAAAGAAAGAAAGAAAGAAAGAAAGAAAGAAAGAAAGAATAAACAAACGCATAAATAAAGCTCACAAATTAAGATAAATATGGGAAACTTTGGCTCCTTCCCGCATGCCTAATTTTCACTTGAGCCAAATCATGTTTTGCTTTTGATGTAGGGGAAAAAAGAAAAACAGCATGATTGATTTGGTTCTTATTTGCTGATGCCCAAGCTGAAATATTACTGAAGAAAATAAAAATGTCTGCGCACAATGATCAGATATTCAGGCAGAAGTAAACACAGCTTTTCCTTTTCAGAAAAACTACCTCACCTGATCATTACATCCCTCTGCTTCTTCATCCTTGGGGCTAATATCTCATTTTTACCTTATCTTACCTTCTGGAAACCATCCGTAAAATGCTTTCAGGACGAGGTGTGAAATTGAAATGCAAGCTCAAGATAACTAGAGCCACATTAGGAGCCAAAACACTTTAACCTTCGACTCAAAATAGAGAAGAATGTCCCGACACACTTGTCTGAATCGCTAATGATCTGTACCTCTCACTAACACAAAACATCGATTCTGATCTCATCCAGAACGACAGAGACTCGGCGGGTGATTTCTTTTGTTTGTTTTATTTTTTGAAAGCAGCACTTTTGTGCTACACATGCATCTGAGCCAGCTTGGCTCGATCCCCACAGTGACGCCAGAGAGGGAAAGGTTTGGCAGAGGAAAAAACCCAACAGAAACTGAGAACTCAGCGGGGAATTCATACGACACATGCAACAATTACAGCGGGCGCAGCGGGCTCTTTGAGGAAGCGATGCTCAGTGCACCTCTCTTTCTCCTCCCCTCCATCCTTCTCGCTGCCCCCCAGAGAGAACATCTGTCTGGCCCTCCAAGAGTCCCCGCGCGTCACGCCGACATGCACCGCGTGGATATCTCACATGCTATTGATTGACGCAGCTTTTCATGCCACGTTACACTCTAAAAAACGCTGGGTTGTTTTTTCTACCCAAACGCTGCCCGCTGGGTTGTTTTTTCCATGGTTGGGTAGTTTTTGTGTAACCCAGGCGTTGGGTTATAGAGGCTGGTCAATCTCACTGACTGTTAAAATAATAATACACTCCTCCCCACCCACCCTCCAACACAACAACCCAGCGGTGGCTACAGCAGCCCAGTATGGAAGGCCAAAAGGTTCAAAAACATGTGAATTTTAACACATTAACAACGCATAAATATGCATATGTTTTTGAACCTTTTAGCGTTAAATATGTGTTTTTTGCGCATTAAAAAAAAAATTGGTAATGCGCAAACCACGTATTTAACGCGTGAAATACGCTTTAAATATGCTTGAAATACACGCATTTTGCGTGTTGTTACAGGTAAAAATATACGTGTTTTTGAAACCTTTTAGTGTTAAATACGTGTTGTTTGCGCATGAAAATCAGCACGTTGTTAATGCGTAAACAACATGTATTTAACACGTGAAATACAGTGAAATACATGCGTTTTATGCTAAAATTCACGTTTTTTAACCCTTTTTCACGTTGCGCATGAAAAACAGCATGTTTGATAATGCGTAAACGTATTAAACGCATGAAATACGCACATTTTACGTGTTGTTAACGTGTTAAAATTCACGTTTTTGAGCCTTTTAGCGTTAAATGTGCACGTTGATAATTCGTAAACAACACGCATTTTTACGTGTTGTTACAAGTTAAAATTCACGTTTTTGAACATTTTGTTGTTAAATACGTGTTGTTTGCATGTGAAAAATCAGCACGTTTGGTAATGCGTGTATTTAACATGTGAAATACGCGCATTTTACGCATTGTTAATGTGTTAAAATTCATGTGTTTTTGAACCATTTGGCCTTCCATAAACCCAGCTGTTGGGTTACACAGAACGCAGGCTTTTTGCATCCTCGTCAGATCTCAATGCCACCGAAATAGTGCTTTTCTTCTGTAAAATAAAGGTTTTATTTTATTTTATTTTGTCTATAAAGTCTTTATATCAGTACGTATATCATTTTAATGCAATGCAACATACAGGGATGAGATGTCAGTCAGCATCAGTCGTCTCGCATGATGGAAACATGTTTATCTTTGAATAAACTGATTTTTAGTTGTTATAATACTGAATATTATTAATTTGGATGTTAAAATATGTTCTCAGAATGCTGTACTGTTTGTTTCTGTGCAGGTTATAAGGAGCCTGTCACAATATCTTTCGTTTATGAAAAACACGGAGCAGCGGCCTGAGATTCGCAGCTGAACAGCAACCCAGCGGCGGCTCAGATTTCAGCAACACATCGCTGCGCTTACGACAGGGATATATGTGCAAAATAGATGAAAACTAATCGAAGTGGAGAGGAGAGAGAATTTTGAAAACTGGCTGCAGTGAGTTTTGGCCACAGTGCTTTTAGTCTGTTCGTTGGTGTGAGAAAAAAATAAGAAAAATATGGTCAAATTTGTTTTCAAACGTACATTATTAAATATTTAACTTTTAAAAAGCAATTTTATCATTCTTTTCTGCACTTTTTCACTCACATATATATTGTTTTAACTATTTTTGTACATTCTGTACATTCCTTGCTTATTAATAAATAATAAAGATTTTAATTTTCAGCGTATTTTGGGTTAATTTTAAGCCAGCAATATAGTAATTTTTAATAAAAACAACCCAGCATGTTGGGTCAAACATTTAACCCAGCGCTGTGTTGCCAAATTGTGTTGTTTTTAACCCAGCCTTTTTTAGAGTGTTTGTTAAATAATTCATATAAATAGACAGGTCCGTTATGATCAGTATCTATTTTAATGACATTCTCTGCATAATCCACTTGGCGCTTGTTTAACGTTTATGCAAACGAAAGAAAAAAGCATCTATTGTAAGAGCATTAAAGAGTGCGTTCTAGCTGTCGGGTCTATTGAACTTCGAATAGCAAACAAAAGCAGCACAAACAGCCCTATGTTTAATTAATGATGGCAGTATTTAGAGTACAATTAGCAATTTGTGTTAGTCAGTCTCCAGATACTAAATACAATAGACTAATTTCTGCATCCATTAGCAAATATTTGTTGCATCTCAGCAAAATTTGCGGAGAAATGTACACCAGAGTCTCTATAAGCATTTATTACACAAACAGTTTTGAGTCATTCAATGGACCGCTTTGAAAGTCACAGCTTGAGAGTCGACCTTGCGTGTGTGATCACACCTCTAATCCAGATTACCAAATCTGCTGGCAAGAGTTCAGACTTGTAATGTCATGTAATTAATTCTAATCTAACGTCCCAGGGAAGTGAGAGGTAAATTGGACAGCTTGTATAGTATATATTCTCACTATCAAATAACCTGCGACTGTGGCAGTTGGTTAATGAGGATTATTCAAAGTGCGAACGAGTTTTGGGCTAGCCAGCGATAACTGCCTCACAGGGCAAATGTCCCCGCTACATCAAGGTAATTACTTTCCAAACAGCCAAGCTCCAACTACTATTCAATTCTGCGTCTGATTGTTTGTTTCGCCATTCAAAATGGAGCTGCTTTTATTATCGCAGGTCGAAAACCACCAGAGCTCTGCTTTCAGACCGAAAATATGCTGAAATTAACACGAAGGATGTCTTGTGCTGCTTTACCCTCTGCGTAATCACAAAGAACGTGTTTACATGCACAACAATATGCCAAAAATTCCCAAAAAATCATCTAAGTGTGAATGCTGGCATCCGAAACTCTGGTGCGGTTCGACTAAAATATGAACGCAACACCGACCAAAGACATCTAAACCAACCAAAAACAGGACGTGATGTCACAAGATGCGCCCCTAAAAATTCTCGGCTGGTAAAAATACCATCATATCTACACAGATCAAACGAGTGCATTTAGTACACAACATTGTTTTGGATGTTCAGCAAGTTCCATCGCAACCCTAGTGAAAAAAACCTATACCAAAATGTACTTAAAATACATTTGTTTCATACTAAATATACTACAAATTCATTTACCTATTGACATAACGCTTGAGACTTACTGGTATAAATATTATAATTAAACTTTATTTGGAGTGCTTCTTTATTGCACAATGCATATTTCTTAATATTAAGCCTAAAATGTGTTTTGATATCACTATTAGTAAGGATAGTACGATAACTGTTTAATCTCAGTCTATAAACGCAGTACTAAAGACATGGTTAAAACAGTCATGTGACTGCAGTGGTTCAACCTTAATGTGATGAAGAGACGAGAATACTTTTTGTGCGCAAAAATAATGACTTTATTCAACAATCTCTTCTCTTCCCTGTCATTATCCTTAAGCAGTAACACAGTGAAGCTTCCGTGTTTACGTCTGAATGCCGGCTCAGTATTGGCTGACGCTGATCACGTGATCATGTGATGCTGACGCAGGAGCCGGCCAATAATGAGTCGCCGTTCTGACGGAGAACCTGGAAGCGCTGGACGTAAACAACGTATGAGAATGACAGAAGAGAAGAGATTGTTGAATAAAGTGGTTACTTTTGTTTTGTTTTTGCGCACAAAAAGTATTCTCGTCTCTTCATAACATTAAGGTTGAACCACTGCAGTCACATGACTGTTTTAACCATGTCTTTAGTACCTTTCTGGACCTTGAAAGTGTTCATTATATTGCTGTCTATGGACGAGTCATAAACCAATCAAAAATATCTTCATTTGTGTTCTGAAGATGAACGAAGGTCTTACAGGTGTGGAACGACATGCGGATGAGTGATTAATAACAGAAATTTTGGGTGAACTAACCCTTTAAGTTCAAAATTAGTTGTTCCAATTTAGTAGACTTTAAGTATATCAATTGGGTATACCAAAAGTACATTTGCAGGGTATTTATATTAAGTACATAAATATGTACATGTATTTGTAGTATACTTAGCATAAAATAAATGTATTTCAGATACATTTTGGTATATTTATTTTTCATAAAAGCCATTATTTGTTTTGTTTCTTTAGGTTTGGTGTTTAAAATGACAGTGTGAACGCCAAGAGAACCAGGACTAAATGTATCATTTTCTTTTTGGGTTCAGAACAAAAGAAGAGAGTGTGAACATTCTTACTGAATTAGCCCATTTTAGCCCGGTTTACATGCAAACCGATAACTCCGATAAGTAAATTTACAAGACCCGGTAGTGACGCCATTTTTATGTGAGTTTGGGTGTTAAAATTAGCAGTATTTTGACTGAACCACTTCAGCTGCACAAGATGAGAACATATTATTGAAAATAAGATTAAGATTTTGCAAGCATATTGTGTAGTTGTGCTTGTTTTATTTGTGATATTAACACAATAAAACCTGCCAAATTGTGCCATTGTAATTTCTGGCCTGGCTGTCATACAAAGAAATTATAAACACATGCAAAAACAGGAGAAAACCAATGAAAAATGGATTATGTTGTGGTCAGTGGATGCTTTTTCCTGTCAGCTTTTTGTTTTACTATGCTTTTTTTTTTTTTAAAACCTGTAGCAGTAGTTTGCCTTTTTTTGCCAATTAATTTAGTCTTTTGCTCTTCCCTCATATTTAAAACATTTTATTGTAAAACATTTTCCTCATATGTTGATTATGAGGAATTATTTGAAGTTTAATCAAACTTGTGGGGTCATTAAAAACAAAAATCTCCCCTCTGTACATCACTTTTGGCCACTACTGCATTTCCTCCTCTAGACAGAAACGCTCGAAGCTGCTTAAGCCATTCATGACCTTACTTTGATAAAAGAAAACGGGTTAACGCGTTTACATGACCACATGCATGTCAGCTAATGAAGCATAATTGGGTTAAGAACGTGCATGCTCAAAGATTCAAATTATTGAACAAAGAATGATTCATTTTGATTCTCAGAAGTTCAGGTAAAAGCAAATGTAAAATGCATAAGACACCCAATTCCAGCCCTTCGAATGGCACACGAACAGTGCCGAGTTCAGTCGATAAATGAGTCTCCACCGCGCCTGCTTTGCAAGAGACATACAATCCTCACCCTTAACACAAGACAAATTGAGTTCCAACATTTTCTATTTAAAGCCTCCTCATTTCCGTAGGAATGGAGAATCTTCCCAATTCCCCAGCCTTTTGCCAACAGCTTAGTGTGACATATTGCTAATCTGGTTATTATGCAAGTTATCAGGCGTCTCACTGTAACTGCAGCGCGGCAGATATTACACTGATTTCATGTGCGTCTCGCCGCAATAATTCTGCTCTGAGCAAATGAATGGCTGCCGGTGGCCGCCGCTCCCGTGCAGGACAACCTATTGGCGCATGGCGCTTCATTAAACAGCCCGAGGTACGTGGAGCGGATCAGAACCTAAACAGAGATAATGGAGACGATGTGGACGGGTGCTTCACTGATTGTCTATCTACTCTAGTCATGCAGTGGGTGGTTAACTAGATGACTAAAACAGTCTGAAAAATCCACTAGAGGACTGGGCAAATTCATTCTGCACCAGATGCAGCTTGTTCTGACACAAAATAAGGCTGCTTTTAAACCATATTCTGACTTTTTTTTTTGCGTATTTCTATGTCTGAATGAAATAACAAGCAAATCCTAGAGTGAAGTCAAAATAGTTCAGTCATTAAACCCACAAATCTGGCTTGTTCTAGTACAAATCTATATCTTGTGGATGCAACTTCTTCCTGAGTCTCTCCATCAGTGTTTGAACAATGTAAGGCTGAACACCGTCGTCATTTTGGCTGCGTGAGATTCTCCAGCTTTGTTGTTGTTGAGCGACCAAAGCGCGAGCTGTTAAAGCTCTTCTGGAAAGGGGGCGGGGAGCAGCAGCTCATTTGCATTTAAAGGGACACACAAAAACAGTGTGTTTTTGCTCACACCCAAATAGGGGCAAATTTGACAAGCTATAATAAATGATCTGTGGGGTATTTTGAGCTGAAACTTCACAAGACACATTCTGGAGACACCAGAGACTTGTATTACATCTTGAAAAGGGGGCATTATAGGTCCACTTTAAACACGTCTGATTGGATATCGCGTTCAAGTAATCAACAGGTATGTTTGTGATTGGCTACAGAGCTCAACGCTGCAAAACACATTGTAAACAGAAACCTTTGACGCTCTCAAGAGTCAATATATCATCCGTCTTCATGACGTGTTGATTGAGTGCATTCTTGTTTAATCACATAAACACCTTCTTCTGTGACTTATAAATTAAGAGCTTACTTTTGCAAAAGAATGAATGATAAGTGATCTTAAGCTAGTACCCTTTTAAACTCATTACAACTGTTCTACTTGCACTTGCAGGAAAGTCGCACCATTGTGCTTGTGACACCTACCGAGGACTGAGTTGTTACGTCATGCGAATGAGCTTCCCATCTGTTTTCTGGACCCTCAGTGTTGATGAGGTTTCCACTTTTGCACCGTCAGCTAATTAAGAACTGGACACCTGAACAAAAATCAGATAGCACATTTAAGGGGGGGGGGGTTAAAATACGAGGAGGCAGTGAGGGCACAATCCTGTGATTAAATAGGCTGGGAGGATATAAATTGTAATAATGATGGTAGAATGTGCCATATTGATCTTCACCTCCTCTGGTGTCCACACGCTTGAAAGAAAAGAAATTGAACTGGGATTTCACAGCAGTCCTCTATCCGTGTGTGTGTGTGTGTGTGTTTTCCCTGGCCGCAAGCAGCAAGGGGGTTTGAAACAACTTGACTAATATGTTTACATAACTGTCCACAAACTGCTCTTTTTTCAGCTTTTCCTCCATTTGTTAGTCTGGGTTTTGTCTTCCAAAGGACGCCATGAAACACTGCATTAGGAAACGTGCTCGTGTTACACTTTATAATTACTTTAATACATCATCGACAAATGTAGTCAGTCTGTAATGTACAAATCAGTACTTTCAAATATGAATGTATGTGAAAATGTATGAATTAAATATTGTATTGGATGTGCACTTGTGTACTTAAAAGTGTATTCAAAAAAAATTATCTTTAGAATCTGACTTCACTTTGATATAAATGCTAATATTTATGCTTATATTTATGCTCCTGTCCATTCATTCGGTGTAATAGCAAATTCAAATAAGTGCATCAGTAGGAAATCATTTGATTGGTGTTCTCTCATCTAGCAGAGACAGCCTATAGGTTAACAGATCCCTGTTTGAAGCAGGACGAGTAAGTGGTTGGCACATCGAATTCTCATTATAATTAGAGTGAATAATTAAATATTTATCCTGTGCGAGTCAGTGGGGAATCATCTCAGCCTGTGTCATTAAGACCTATTTTAATTATTATAGCTCAGTAATCTCAACGCGGCGCCTCACAAACACACTCTCATCTTCTTCACAGATATCTTTATGGGAAATGAGGTTATAAATGGATTCTGCAATGTTTTCTTCTAGTTTTGGAGGTAGAAAACAGACAATACTAGTTGAAGTTCCAAAAAATGAAGCCACGGTATAGTGTGTGTACTTTTATATATAATCTTCAGTGTCACATGATCCTTCAGAAATCATTCTGATATGATGATTTGATGCTCAAGAAACATTTATGATTATTATCAGTGTTGAAAACAGTTGTGCTGCTTCAGATTTCCGAGGAAACTGTCATACATTTTAATTTCCAGGATTCTTTCTAAGTTTCCTTCGAACTTTCTATTAATCAAAGTACAAAATCTGAATCTTTTGTAACATTATAAATGTCTTTACTGGCAATAAATTTAATGAAAAAAGAGATTTATTTATTTACTTAATCTTATCCTAAATTTTTGAATGGAAGTGCATCAAAGATTAGACAAAAAATATTTAGCAACACATCTGTTTTCAGTATAAGAGACGTTAAAAAGAGACAATTATTCCAATCTTTTGACTGCTAGTGTACCATGATAATGATTACACCACACCATGATGGTATGATATTTCAAGGTATATACCCAAAAAACATGGTAATGTTTTTGTTTGGTTGGAAAATCTCTTTACCTGAAGTATAGAGTTGTTCACAAGCACAGATAATAAAAACATTAGTTGACCCTGGCGAACGAGAGCGTGCATTTTGAAGTTTTATTTCGGCAAATATCCACTGCATGTTTCGTTCTCTGCCTTAAAGGTGCTGTATGTAAATTTTTCATAAAAATACTATATGTTTGCTGAGATTTAGGACACATACTAAGTTCAAATACTTGTTTCTAAGTTATTCTACTTCGAAATGTGCGTTCCGTGTCGTAATGTCTGCTTTTGTTTTGTGCTGTGTGACCCCGCCCACTGCCAATTTACATAATAGTACACAAAATGGACACCCCGGGTTGCCAGATGGTGGAAAACACAGCGTATTTCAGCCATGGAAGCCAGCAAACGAACTGGGTCTGAGATCGCAGATTCTACCTGATCTAAAAAGCCTCGGCAATCAAATAAAAAGTGAAAGGCTCGTCGCTTTCCATTGTCAATTGCACTCGTTCCTGTTGCGTGTCCTCAATCTGGCAACCCACGTGAGCGTCGAGTCTGAGGAAGGGGAGGAAACAACTCTCTCCAATATTGTGAATTTGGATTGCAGTACTCATTTCAACCACTAGCTGCTCCAATACTGCACCTTTAAGTGATCGTGTTAATATTTTACAGAGTGAGAACCCGATCTCTAAATGCTCAGTGCGAATCTGTGAACTGTAAACTAAACAGTCTCAATGATTCGAACTGAATCACTGAATTGCCGACGAGTTTGCGAAATTAAAAAACCGAAAAGAGTGATTCGTTCCTAATCGGGTATTGCTAACTATTTTAAAAAGCAAAAAATGTCCAGACATGATTCCTGAAATATTGTGTGTAAACATTTCTCTGATCAATGCTCCGATCTCCCTACTCAGACTTTTACTGGTGCGCAGCAGAATTTTACTGTAATGAAATTGGCTTCCCAAAAGATGGCGCTATAGGCCTTCGTTGTTGGCGCCTAATCAGTCAACTTGGCTTGACAGCAACTTAGCATAAGATTACTAGGGTGGTCGATCAATATTTATTTTTTATCATATTAATTACATGATATGCATATGTAATTGCGACATCATCAATTAGCTGAGAACTTAGGCTCCCAACTGAGGATTATTCAAATACATTGCGATTCAGTCAGTGAATTTCAAAAAGCTGGAAAAAAGAACACCATCCCAGTGTGGACGGAAGGCCAAAGCGTAGAGAGAAAGATCTGGATTAAAGTAGCCGTAGCCAGAGTTGCATGATCTAGCTGTTTTTGAACACAAGGATCTAAAAATAACACAGCTCAGCCTCCGTTCGGCGAAACATGAGTGTTCTGGGTGGGATGTCATGATGTCATGCGCGAGTCAGTGAATCGTGAGGCTTCTCGGCAGACGGCAGCGTCTGGCTCACGCTGATGATGTATGACTGCAGACAGAGAAGCGAACTAACCGCGAACTAGTCGAGCCGCACTCTGCCCGTCATCCTCCTGATACATCATGTGCCATGTGCTAATTAGGACTGTCTGTGTCTGCAACACATTCCTGCATATGCTTCTCTGTTTCGGAGGTGATGAATGTAGCCCTCAGTAGCAGAGCAAAAATGCCTCTTTCTAACACGCTTCATTAATTACCCACAATGCACTCTGTCACTCGGCTCCCCAGTGTCAAAATGGCGTCAGTAGGCCAGCTGTTCGGTTACTGTATTGGAGAGTGCTGAGCTTTCCAACCGTGCCGAAGTGTGTTTGAGGTTAAGTTGAGTCTTGTCGACATTAATCCGGATGCGTTTGAAAACGCATCTATTTAAGCCTTCCGTTCACACTGAAACAGCATTTTTGTCCTGTGAAAATTGAGCTTTTTGAAGACACTCTTCCAAGTGGATAAATATGAACACGCTGTTTCCGCATCGTAGTGTGAACTGTGAAAACAGAGGTATTAGAAAACGATGATGCATGTTTAGTCATGTGACGTATATTGTACCCATAGACATCTACGGTTTGTGCCTGCTAGGCCTGTCACGATTAGGGCTGGAACAATACATCGATACAATGATTCTGGATCAATTCTGATATTTTCTCTCTCAAATTGATTCTGAGATTAGTTTTTAACAGCAGATGGTGCTCCAGGCTTGTTTAAGTGGTTAAATATACTTGCGCCTCGGCTCAGAATGCTTTTATGACGTGAGATTAATGTAAACAGCCCACTGTGAAAAAATGCATTTAAGTAGGTAAATATAGGAGGAGTATGTCAAAGTCGTTTGTATTTGCCAGCCTTCCTGCTGCCAGCTGGTGGCGCTATAACTAACTGAATATTGGCATGTAGATGTCTTCAGGCCAGGACTTTTATCAAACATGTTATGTTTGGGGCAGATTAGACATTGCATGCATGAGTTACAGCAACTTTCTGTTTCATTGTATTATTAGCATACTTGAGCAATTAGCTAAGTGTTGCTAGCATGCTTTATTTTTTTAGCATGTTGCATGTTAAGTTTGGGGCAAGACTGGACATTGCATGCCTGAGTTAAAGCACTTTCCTGTTTCATTGCATTAATAGCATGTTTTAGCACTAGGATAAGTGTTGCTAGCATATTTTTAGCATGTTGAAAGCCTATTTAACACTTGCTGACACTTTTTAATATGTTAGTAGGAGTCCATAACAGTGTTAAACATGTCACTTCCTGTTGCCAGCAGGTGGCGCTATGACTATAACTGAATATGGCCATGAACACGTGTTCAGGACAGGACTCTTATCAAACGTGTGAAGTTTGGGGCAGATCAGACATTGTTTGCCTGAGTTACAGCAACTTCCTGTTTCATGGCGAAACATTGAACTTTGTGAGGCCGCCAGGGTAACGGCCTTCGACGAAAACTCAAGATCTTCGCAATTTAGCATCGCAAAGGCCTTATGATTACACTCCCCAAATTTGATGATTGGATTAAAACTGTAGGAGAAGTACTGAAAATCACGAAAATCGCAGAGGAAATTAAAAATGGCTGACTTCCTGTTGCGTCTAAGGCTTTGCTCCAAGAGACTTTTTTGTAGGTATTGAGACATTACATGTATGTACCGAATTCCGTACGTGTACGTGAAACGTAGTGGGAGGGGCACTGCGTTGAAATTTGTACCGGAAAACCAGACAGAAATACTGAGTAAGAAATAAAAACTAATTGCAGTGTAGATGAAAAGGTTAAAAGATGTGTGAAGCGCTGACTCTGGATCAGTTGTACACGGTTCAGATTAGGACTATGCTGATCTCAGTTCAGCTGGAAGTGATGAGAGAATCTGGAGCAAAACACTGCATCAGAGCAGAGCAGTGTGGGTTCATCTGAAGGACACATTTCTGTGCACCTAAAGTATATTGGAGACTCGTATGGAATTAAAGTCCATTATTTGTGTTTTGAGGTTAGCTTTGCAATCTCATCTTTTTTTGATCAGGTATGATAAAGAATTTTTTTTTTTTCAATTCCACAATAGTCCATTATTTACTTCTGAGATTGCTATAATGAAATGATCGTCAACACCCTTTTCATCTAATCTCTGTCGCTTTGGAGGAAAAATAAACAGGCTTTCACTCACTAAATATAGCAGCCATCATCATTAGCAAGTGGAGAAGCATGAGCTGAACCAAAATGGATTGATGGCAAAGAGGAATCAATCTATAGTCTGTGGAGCGAGAAAAGAAGATTAAAAAGTGGGAAATTGAGGCCATTTCTGAATAGATTTCCCTCCCGAAAGCTGAACGCAGACCAAAAGCTCTGCTGCCCTCAGGCACACGGTCATCTTTATCATTCTCTGTATCTCCTGCGTTTATCTTCACATTATAAGGAAATAACATTTCACCTAAGTGTCTTTTTATGTCTCCTCCTAATGTTCTCCTGCGTTGTGACTATTGCAATAGCGTCATATTGGACGCTGTTGTTTGTCTATATCGCTGTGATGCTCAAACGGTATGTAAAATTGCAGTGGCCTCATTTCAAATGGCCGACTAACAAGCTTGAATTTCCCTTTTTGTTCCAATGCCCAAGCTGCTGTTTTTTCAGAGCCAGAGTTCTTCTTCCAAGGGACGGTTTGCTGGGATGGCTATGGTCTGAATCACTCAAGAAACCACTGAGCAAGGCGTTTAATCCTAAGAGACCCAAGCATTGATAGTAAGGATGTTTTTAGGAAGTATTTTAAGTATGCAAGTACAGTGCAAACACATGCAGTGTGTGTTTTTTTTAGGAAGTTAGAAGGCTGCCATACTGAGATATAACACCATTATAAAGAAGTCTCTTCTGCTCACCAAGGCTGCATTTATTTGATCAAAAATACAGTAAAAATGTGAGGTATTATTCCAATGTAAATCAGCTGTTTTCTATGTGAATATACAGTAAAGTGTAATTTATTCCTGAATTTTCAGCATCATTACTCCAGTCTTCAGTGTCACATGATCCTTCAGAAATCATTCTGATATGATGATTTGCTGCTCAAGAAAAAAATCATCATTATATTTACAAAAACTTTGCATCCTTTCATAGTAAAAGTATTATTATTACCACTTTTATGATACTAAAAAAAAATCTTACTAACCCCAATTTTTTTTAAGTTATTAAAAATGATATGCAGTGCTTAGTATGTTATATATCTTGCCATTTTTCTATCATTTCACCATGTCTTAAAAATAGTTTTATTTTAAAAAATAATTAAATGATTAAAAGGGATTTAAGAGAATAAAGAAGAAATAATAACGGTAAAAGAAGTTCTAGGTCTAATTATAGCCTATAATTGTGAAGTAGTTCATTTCAACTCTTTGCAAATAATATTTTATTTAAAAAATATGCACACATTCACTCATTTGTAAGTCTAATATGTCAAAAATGTTGAGTTTCGTCTCGTCATATAAATTATAGCATATTTAGAGTTTTGCATCACTGTATGTCACTGTGGGTCAGTAAACATATACATCATAAAACAGTTGTCAAATATTATATATTGAGCTACTTATATCTTACCACGCATGCACTCTTTCACTGTAAAAACTAAAAGCGCCGCGTTGGAATTCACACTCGCCATCACACTCGCCCCGCCTTCCTTGATCTGATTGGCCATCATTTTGACATTGACAAGCGCTGACCAGCCTAAAAATGTAACTTTTTAAACTGTCTGTCATCTTAACCACAATCAGAGCATTAAGAAACATCAAGAAATTTGGCCATTTCCAATTATTGTGGGGAACTTGTCCCCCTTAATGCCTATGGTAGCTACCGTTCTTGTTCATAGTGCGAGTGCTGTTTTATGTAGTTCTAATGCAAATTTGGTGTAAAAATAGTGTTTACTGTAATTACTCTAAATGTGAGTTGAATTTTGCTCCAATCATTACCTCAGGTTGCTTTATTATTGTCTCTGTAACAAGTGCACTGAAAAGTCTGTTAATGTTAAATCATAAATCATAACTCATTCAACAGAGAAAGATCACCCTTACATCTTTATGGAATGGCATTTCTGAACCATCTGATTCACACCCAACTACAGCGGAAGCAAAATGTTCTTTGCATCCACATGCAATCATTCCTCATTCGAGGTGTGGCATGCTCGGTAATGGGACCAATCATCTGTGGTCAAACTGTGATATTAATAAGCTTTCGCTCGACTGGACTCAGAAGCTGTGTGATTACCTGTCACACTTCATTTGTCGATTGTAAAAACGCTACACGACTCTTTCCTGGTCACAATTTAGTGGCAATCTTATTCAGAAAGCATCGCTACGTACAATTCAGCCACCTCCCACCTTATTTATTTATTTTCCCAAGGGGTGGAATACATTTTGGAGGACACGTTTTACGTTAAATATCCTAAAAGACTCACTGAACTGATTCCATTTGGAGTGTTTCAATTACTGTGTCACTGCCCCGTTTTACGACTATTAAAGCCCATCTCGGGTGTTACTACCAGGTGTAAATCTGTCTCACCTGACCTCTACCAAGATCTTAAAATCATGTAAGGAAGCCTGAGAGACCACGCAAGAGGGTGACGTGCTTCTGCACCCTGGGTTTAAAATTTTGTCTGATACGAGATACCACATCTTTATTCGTAAAGCTCAAATTGGCCCATCATTATCTTTTAATTACCACAACCCAATATTGGGCCCTATTATAGACAGATAATTAATCATGTATAATGGTGCAATAGGATATTGTGATTGGGGCAGAAAGGTTGGGAGGGAGTTATTTTGTGCAAACAGGGAGCTAATAGCAACTCTTCTGAGTTTCATTATTTGCACATGAATACACTCTGAATAATGGATGAATCGCTGTGTAAAGGGACAGCAAGCGGAGATGAAACCGTGGGGTAAATTCACTGCTCTTTTTATCATCAAGAATTGGGCTACTGAAGCTCAGCCCACTTTTCTGTCTGTTTGTCCAGCGAGATTCATGTTCACTTGAGGCGAATTACAGTGTTCCACGTTTTAAAGCAACAGTTCACCCCAAAATAAAACTTTACAATAAGGTCTCATTTGTTAACATTAAAGAGTTAGTCGACATGAACCATTTTTATCGACGGTTAACCGTTAACGATAGAAAACATGCTTGATATAGTTTCACTTAAATGCATTAATATGTAAACAGACATGAAGTTCAGTTGCATGAACAACTCTCAAGCTCGCTCCGTCCCTGGGTGACAAACAGACGCGCTACGAGTAATATCAATCTGTCATGCAACAAACAAGGCTTAATTCAAACTACAGTCTCACATAGTCAAGATAGGCTTTATAATCAAACTATCATAACAGAGCTATTTTAATGACCTCATCCGTCGTTATGATGCCGAGCAGAGCTGGTGCAAACAGATCCACGTCGCTACGATCAGATGCCTGCTTTCTCACAGCTGTCATTTTTGTTGTGTGATTATTTTGTTATTGAGAGGAAAGCGCGCGCAGCACACATTTACATATTCATCTAACCGTCGCTCTCAACAGCGTCCGGATGTTCGTTAACAATATATCACTGCAAATCAAGGTATTACACACTTCTTTTTAGCCCTTAGAGAAGAACAAAAAAGATCTTTGCCGTGAGTATATCGAGGCCTTGAATCACGTCCAGTCATCTTGTATGTTACATGTGAACGAGCACGTTGCTGCTGCAGTTCACTTAACGGCCACCGGTGTCGCTAATAACAAGGGTTTCTGAATTCTACATCCCTTTAAAACCTTTAAACTTCAAGATTTTAAAAATATTTGGTAAGTAGTTCGTTGTTTGTTCATGGTAGTTCACAGTGAATGTTTACAAATACAACTTTTGATTTTAAAAATGTATTAGTTGAATGTTCAAATTACCGTTGACTAAGATTAATAAATGCTTTAGAAGTATCATTCATTATTACTTAATACTTAAAAGTGTTAGTTCAACCAAAAATGAAATTTCTGTCATTAATTACTCATCCTCATGTCGTTCCAAGACCTTCGTTCATCTTCAGAACACAAATTAAGATATTTTTGATTGGTTTATGACTCGTCCATAGACAGCAATATAATGAACACTTTCAAGGTCCAGAAAGGTACTAAAGACATGGTTAAAACAGTCATGTGACTGCAGTGGTTCAACCTTAATGTTATGAAGAGACGAGAATACTTTTTGTGCGCAAAAACAAAACAAAAATAACGACTTTATTCAACAATCTCTTCTCTTCTGTCATTCTCATACGTTGTTTACGTCCAGCGCTTCCAGGTTCTGCATCAGAACGGCGACTCATTATTGTCCGGCTCCTGCGTCAGCATCACATGATCACGTGATCAGCTTCGGCCAATAGTGAGCCGGCATTCAGACGTAAACACGGAAGCTTCACTGTGTTACTGCTTAAGGATAATGACAGGGAAGAGAAGAGATTGTTGAATAAAGTGGTTACTTTTGTTTTGTTTTTGCGCACAAAAAGTATTCTCGTCTCTTCATCACATTAAGGTTGAACCACTGCAGTCACATGACTGTTTTAACCATGTCTTTAGTACCTTTCTGGACCTTGAAAGTATATTGCTGTCTATGGACGAGTCATAAACCAATCAAAAATATCTTCATTTGTGTTCTGAAGATGAACGAAGGTCTTGGAACGACATGAGGGAGAGGAATTAATGACAGAAATTTCATTTTTGGGTGAACTAACCCTTTAACCAATGTACTTAACTAATGTTAACAAATGAAACCTTATTGTAAAACCTTATACCAAAATGGTGTCATCATTTACTGCTCATGTTGAACCAATTCCATGCAACTTTTTTTCTTCTTGAAAATCAAAAGGAGAAATTAATGCTATTGAAAGTGAACGGACATTGCAGCTGCCGTAAGATATCATAAAATGACTTTCATATGAATTATTAACAGACTAAAAATTGTTGTTCATCTTCCCCTCCAACATGATCACCTGAAAAGTACTTCAAAAGTCATATGGACTTAATAACTGGTCTGGTGGCCGAACATTATTGACGTTAATTCCACCGTATTTTATCTGACAGCGCAAATGATGGTGAATATTTTAAGAATTTTCATTTTTTCCCTTTAAATAATGCCTATTTTTCATGAGTTAACCAGACATTCAGAAAGCACCAGCTGGCACTGCAGGAGCTAAAATTAGGGCGGATGTAACTATTTTTAAATCCAAAAGTATAATAATAATCAATATTAAAGTTTAAAATGTTTCCTCGTGCCATTGTAAACTCATATGCTGTTATATTTTCTGATGGATATGATAAAATAGTGTCCTGTGAGAAAACATATGGAGGTTCACCTTTCCCGTATAACCTTCCATCAGACCGTCGTTGTTATTGTTATTTTCTTTTCTTCTCCATTGTAAACAGCTGTAATCACAGTCTAAAAAGACCAGAGGAAATGAAATAGCCTCTGGTTGCCATCTTGTCTGCCGTGCCGTGGACCGGAACGCTTTAATTAGGGCCGGACTGCTCGAGCGCTGCTGAAAATAAAGCAAAAGTAAAACGTCATCTTCCTCTTTTCGGTTTGTGTTTATGCATTTGGCCGTTGCATGAATATGAATTCGAACTGATATGTTCAGTGATGCTAACAACACAGTGCCATATTTACTCTTTTTTTAAATCTTAATATAATGTCTATAGCTAGTGTGCAAAATGTGAAAATGTGCAAACAGCATTACATAAATTGCACTGTTCCTTTAGTCAATCTGGTACGACAGCATGCACAAATAAACAGCGAATCCCCCCGTAAATATTCCTGATTTCAAGAGCACCAGCTACAGAAGGCCATTAATGAATCTTGAATATTTTCATATTCTCTTTGGGATTATAAAATCAAAGCAAAAGCTACATTAATTAGTATGAAAAACAGATTTTTTTTTCACGAACACAAACTGCCGAAAGCAATGCACACAAGCCTCTAGTGTTTGCCACAGGGTTTCTCATTCTTGCACCGATTGGATGGATTCATTTGCTCTGTTTTTGCTGTAGTTCGCACACCTCTCATTTCATTTATTAATATACATTTATTAATAATGTAAGCATGCCAGCTGTATTTCCAAAGTATATGATTTAGTACAAAAAAAAAAAAATCAATTCAGTTCATCAAACTCAGTTAATGGTGCAAAGATGTTAAAATATTTATGAGGCAGTAAGTAAATCTGATTTGTATGATTTCAAACACAGACACTCGTTAAACTGTGTGTGTTTTCACACTGACACACAACTGTGGTGAACTATTTCGGCAATTTGCATGCACGACTAAAATGTGATGCACCAACATAAATATTAAATGCACGAACCACCCAAAAAAAAAAAAAAAAAAAAAAAAATATGATTACTAGAAAAGTAATGCATTGAAGTTAAAGCAATATATTTTGTTTTTCATCCTTGTAATAACAAGCTTGAATTGAATACCGAGCTGATTGGACTACAGATGTCTTTGGAATGGCAGTACATTGCCAAAGGCTGTATGGTAAACAGAGAGATGTTTGTAACTGTTATGGTTCATGGAAGTGGCAATTCAGCATTAGCATCACTGCATATGATGATCCTCAAGAGTACTGGATCTCCATAAGCATTAGTCTCTGAAAGACTCTCAGTCGTCTGTCTAAACTCTTTACCTTAAGAGGGGTGAGACAGCCAGAAGTTCATCATCTATTTTTAAACATAGTGCATCTCATAAAGCATGTTCTAGTTCAGCCTTACTCTCCTCGGCGTGTTTTATTGATCGTTTGCTTTTTAGATTCTAAAAAAAAAAAAAAAAGAGAGTTTTACCTTCAAGGTTAGTAGAAAAGTAAGAAGCGTTTTTGGTACTTAAAGCTTGAAATGTTCCAATTGAGGGGGGGGAATATACAGTATGTACACCGATCAGGCATAACATTATGACCACCTTCCTAATATTGTGTTGGTCACACTTTTGCTGCCAAAACAGCCCTGACCCGTCGAGGCATGGACTCCACTGAAGGTGTGCTGTGGGACCAAGATGTTAGCAGCAGATCCTTTAAGTCCTGTAAGGATCGGACGTGTTTGTTCAGCCCATCCCACAGATGCTCGATTGGATTGAGATCTGGGGAATTTGGACTCAAACTCGTTGTTGTGCTCCTCAAACCATTCCTGAACCATTTTTGCTTTGTGTCAGGAGCATTATCCTGCTGATCACCCTGCTGCTGGCTGAAAATTAGAAAGGTCTTGGTTTTTGACATCAGGCCCTCTCGTCTTCAAACTGATTCTTAAAAATGCAATTAAAGTCAAGGCTGAAGCATCTCTGGACAGAAACATAGACAGCTTTGATGACTTTGACATTCATGGCCAAACTGAGTTTTCCCGCTCTTTTAAATATCGTGGAATATTACAGCAACTTATAAGGACGGCCTTTATTTTGTCCTTTACCAATAGACAGTATAAATATCTGTATCTGTGATGTTCCTCGCAGCCAGGCTTACCGCATACAGTGATGTTCAACAAAACTATCTAAAGACTGGCTTTTCTTTCTCTTTAATCCAATGACATTCGCCCCGGCTGGGGGGTAAAGAAATTACAGAAGACACATGGAAGTCTTCCTCCCCTGATATATCTATATCACTTCTGACGGGCTTCCAAATCACAGAAATAGCCTATAAATAGGGTCAGACAGAACACACAAAGAACAATCTCATTAAACCTGCAAATAGACAGAAATTTAAAAAAATAAAATTATATCTATCTCAGATTTTTTTTTTTTTTTTTGAAAGAAATAAATACTTTTATTCGGAAATGATGCAATAAATTGATCAAAAGTGACAGTAAAGACATTTATAATGCTAAAAGATTCTATTTCAAATAAATGATGTTCTTTTGTTCTTACTATTTTTCATCAAAGAATCCTGAAAAATAGTTCAGATTTCAGTGGAAATCATGATGCATACTGTTTTCAACACTGATGATAATCATAAATGTTTCTTGAGCATCAAATCATCATATCAGAATGATTTCTGAAGGATCATGTGACACTGAAGACTGGAGTAATGATGCTGAATAAATTACACTTTACTATATATTCACATAGAAAACAGCTGATTTACATTGGAATAATATTTCACAATTTTTATTGAATTTTTCAAATAAATGCAGTCTTGGTGAGCAGAAGAGACTTTCAAAAACATGAAAAAAAAAATAAGCAGGTAGTCATGAAAACTTCTAAGATGGTGAGAACCATTTTAATTTACATACGTAATACAAGACAGGCACAACATGTTTGCAATAAAGCCTCCAATTATTTTTTGGCACATTTCAAATTCAAATATATCCAATATTCAAAGTACCTGATGAAATTATATATATATATATATCAAAAAACCAGAGTTTAAAAATACAATCTGCAATTCATTCCAGCTGTGGTGTTACAGACATGAACACTAGCGATCTCAGCGCAGGACGCGGGGCGCGTCTCATATGCAGCATTCATAGTTTTCAGGAGCTTAGCTGGTCTTCCATCTAAATTGCTCCCTGAAGTTATTGGATTTTTGCGGAGCAGGCAGACGCTGACAGCTACAAGTTACTTCACGGGCAGGCATTAATTAGGCCGGTCGTAAGGAGCTAGTGAGAGAGGGAAGGAGAGAAATCCAGAGTCTGAGATGCTGATGGTTCGCCGGCTGCTTTTTTAAGCTACTCACTTTCTATTAGGTCAGAGATGTTGCATGGAGCTTCTGTCCTAATGCAGAGCTGGTGTCAGTGCTGGAGCCGAGAGCTTGTCAGAACCAATGCTTTTCAAACAGATTTCCCCTTTAACACGTTCTGCATACAATTACAATCTCATGCCATACATCTCAGACGCTCGAGGATGAGCAAAGGTGGGAGAGATAAATGAGGACAGGCTCTTGATGTTGTTTAGGAACGAGTGGGGAATATGAAAGGGAGGTTTTCTGTCTGGGTTCTTCTCATACCTTTATAGTTCAGTCCAATTCGGCGTATGAATCGAAGCATGCGTGGGTTTTCATGATCAATCAGTCAGTCGTTGCTCTGTTTCACCCCACATGCGGCTTCCCTCATGCACACAGGAATCGAATTGAGTGAAATGTCCAAATGTAAAGTTTTACTATCCATGCGTGAAACACGCAAGTTTAAATCCCTTATGAAACGCTGCTGGATCGGAGGAATGGTTCGTGCTCATGCCGCTCGCTGACTGTTGGATCTGAAACACAAAGAAAGACAGACTTTAGAAGAGGACAATGGATGCTGCTTTAGCACTTAAAGGAAACTGTAGAGTTAAAAATGAAAATTATGCCTTGATTTACTTGCCCTCATCTTCGAAACACAAAGATATTGTTAACATCACGTTTGCAAACTTCCATTCACCATATTTGTTCCATGCATGTGCTCTGATCGTGTTTACATGTGAATACAAGCCTAAACGAAAATCTGATTCATATGCATTACTTTTATGATGTCTTTGTGAACATTTTTAAGCATGAAAGTTTTGGTTGCGTCATTCAAATGATCTTCATTTATGTTTTTAAAGATAAAAGTCGAACAGGTTCAGAAAGACATAAGGGTGAGCAAATGACGACAGAATTTACATTTTTGCGTTTTTATTCAGAAACACAGTAGAGCAAAGAAAGAAAAAAAGAATCACTGATACACTGAATATGTAAATATAACATACATATATACAGTATAATCTCTTACTGTTACCCATGGTTATTATTATTATAGTAAACCAAATTAAAAATGTAACTGTAAAAAAAAACAAAAAACATTTCCATTAGTAATAAATGTAAAATGTAATAAAACGGAAATACAATATTTTAAAATAATCTTATTTTATTTCAGTAGTTGCCAAATCAATATTTCTCATTTTCGTTTAGTTTATAACAAAACTGTCACGGTTCCAGTCATTCCCGGACTCCATTTCCCACAATCCTCCCTGGTTATCACCTGCACTCACTCTACCAATCAGTAATCACCACACCCAGCTGCAGCACATTACCTGGACTATTTAAACAGCTTCTCACCCGCCATGGCCGCTCACGAACTCTAACCCGTCATAGCCGCCCACAAACTCTGACCTGCCATGGCCACCCACGAACTCTGACCCGTCATGGCCGCCCACGGCTCCCGACCCGCCATGGCTGCCCGACACTCCTGACCCACCTTGGTATCCCAAGGTTCCCAAACTGCCGTGGCTGCCCGAGGCACCTGACCCGCTGTGGTGCCTAGAATCCCTGGACTTGCCCTGGAGACTTACCGGCAGGTGAAGGGGTATGTACAGACAGGTAAGGAGGTATCCAGGGCAAGTCCAGGGATTCTAGGCACCACGGCGAGTCGGGAGCCGTGGGCGGCCATGGCGGGTCAGAGTTCGTGGGCGGCCATGACGGGTCAGAGTTCGTGGGCGGCCATGACGGGTCAGAGTTCGTGGGCGGCCATGACGGGTCAGAGTTCGTGGGCGGCCATGACGGGTCAGAGTTCGTGGGCGGCCATGACGGGTCAGAGTTCGTGGGTGGCCATGGCGGGTCAGAAGCTGTTTAAATAGTCCAGGTAATGTGCTGCAGCTGGGTGTGGTGATTACTGATTGGTATGTATATATATATATATATATATATATATATATATATATATATATGATACTAAAATAACACTGGTATAACCATTGATGACAAATGTGTGACAAATTTCAGGCAATGTTTTCCAGAACAGTGTACAGTATTTATGTAAGCAGAGGCCATATTTCAAGATAGACTGCTGAAGATTTGTTGTTTAATTTTTAATTGAAAATAAACAAAACATGAAAATCTGGGTTTCCTTAGTCCGATTTATGACAGTAAACCAACAAATAATGAATTATGTCCAGAGCTGCCATTTCACATTTCAAGCACAGGTGGTGGTAGAGAGTCCATAGTGCATTTTAAGTGAATGAAAATGAACCAGAGAGTGAAAGATGAGTAGTCTGGAGGTGCGTTCCGACTGACTGTCCGATTTTAGTCACATTTTTTTCCGCTAACTTCCCTCCGTCTTGTTTATTCGGACGTACGTCATTGCTTATGTTGCACAAGTGTCAAGGAGTTGAGGGTCCGTCCAAATACACTTCCCTCATCCACTTGACGAAGTTGAACGCACTTCAAAATGGCAGCAGGGATTCCCTCGAGGGGAAGTGCTCAGGGAAGTTTGAGAGTGTATGTCTAAAAGTGAAGCCAGGGTCCCTGCGCAGTGTTCACTGCCCCCTACTCCCTGAGATATCTGTTTAAGCTGACAATAAACACTTGTTTGGAACGGCCTGCAACCTCATCAAAGAAAGGCAATGATGTGGTAGCACAGATAACGATATAACTTAAAAACTAACTTTATGCCACACCTGCCGGTGACCGTTGACTTAAGAAAAATTTACCAGCCATAAATATTTTTGAAACAGATTAATCCTTATTAAAGATACAAAAGTCAAGAGCAATGGGTGATTGGTCTTTGTCTTTTGTTGTTTGATTAACACTGGAGATCAGCAGGTTTATTAGGCTGCTGTCACTTTAAGAGCTAATGCACAGATCCAATATACTGATACACATGCATTTTATTTCTCTACCGTTTACGTTCAGTTAACACATAACTGACTATGTTTACAAGGATACTTGCCATTTTGACACCATTTTGTTTAGATATGTCTGTTCAAGCGCAAGAACCTGGAAAAAAATCCCGGAAACCTCAAGAATGCTCTTGTGAAGCATCACGAGGAACTGAAGTCCAGAACGTCTCGTCATTCCCGCCCGTCACAACACCTTTAAAAGACCGTTGCACAGGCTTTAGATGGCTTTCATTAGGCACCAATGTTCCAATCTTATCCAATCACCAATCCCTAAACCATTACAGCAGCAGCAGGTACGTCCAAACTTTTAATGCACTCAGCTGCACTTCATTCCCTGCGGAGCGCTAATGCTGCTAGAGGAATAGCTTTAAATGCATCATTAAACCTGCCAGAGAATTAACTTGGACAGAACTTAATTATGTCACACACAAGCCCCTGCAACTTTAAGATTTGAGGAAAACCAATACTGCAGGCTGGAGAACGAAGTTGGTTCGTTTAGATACATAATTAGAGTCAATCAGCCATGTACCTGCGGTGTGTGTTGAGACTGAACAAACAGAAACAGAAGAAAGATTTTCCATACAAAATGGATCCCTGAGCAAAAGCTGCATGTGATGTTCAGAGTTATGCTGATACAGTACAATATACCTTTGTCTACTTCTGCAAATGTGCTTTATTTTGGTGTTTCTACTCATTCAAGCAAATCTCATGTTTAGGGTTATAAAAATGCATTGATTTAAGAATAAAAAATGAATGGGTAACACTTTATCATAAGGTTTCATGTGTTAACATTAGCTCTACAGCAATGAAAAATCTTAGTTAATGTTAATCTGTAACTGTTAACTTTAGTTGATGCACTGTGAACTAACATAAACATGAACATTTGTATTAACTAACACTGAAAAGGGTTAATAAATGCTGTATAAATATATTGCTCATTGTTCGTGTTAGGAATTAACTGATTGCAGAATTAATAACAATCTTTAAAATATTACAAAGTGTTTCAAAAAGAGTGAATTTTTACAAAATGGATGATTCCCTGACAAATGTTTTCTCTATATTTCACTCCAAATCAATCATTCCACATTTAATTCCCATGTTGTGAGTCAGAAATACATGTTTTGATGAACCGCAGAGCAGCGTAACATGACCTGCTCAGATCTTTTCATTACAAAGCAGTCTGTTAAAATAAAACGGGATGCTTTTCGGAAATCATTTGCTTCCCTGAAACCCTCCTCTTTAACTGTCAAGCCCATACTGCTCATTTTGAGTTTAATTCGACTTGATCTGATGGCGGACAAAGGGAAAATATTGAGTGAAGCTCATGCACGAGGCAGTAACTCTTTTTCTGTCCCGTCATCCGTGCTCAAGTCAGCCGGAACGCCTTGAGAGATTCCCGACTTTGTCTCTTCTGGATCCTCTGCACCATCAGAGGTTTGGAGGTAACGTGAAGATTCCCTACCATTTCTGTGCATTACCCTGATCTCAACACAGACTCGGTGTTGAACATAAGATCATGGCGCTAGCAACGGCAAGGCCACGGGTTCAATTCCACATGGACTGATAAAATGTATACCTCGAATGCAATGTAAGCCGTTTTGGATTTAATATAATGTAATGCTATAGTGATGCAAAAATGACCTTTTTAGATAATATACTTACATTTATATTAGAGAAATATGTATTAGATTAAAGGTAGGGTAGGCAATTTCATAGAGGCTAGCAATAGCAAGATAGCTTTAAAAGTCTACAAAGCCCCGCCTCCTCCAAAACACGAGTCTGCAAAGCATCATGAGAGATGGCGTTAAATTTCCTCATGTCTCAAAGCACATAATATTACAATAATGATGAATGTAAACAACTTAAAGAGCTTTTTTCTTGTACCACCTGACTGCTGCAGATTCATTTCGGCATTAATAATGTTGCCATAGAAATGCATAATTCTGACTGAATATAATGATTGGATTAACATTTTTTGGTCCTGAAACTTCCACAAAAGATATTTGTACATTTTTAATATTTAGACTACTTCTATTACTATCAGGATGTGAAGAGAGTTTCAACCAGAATAACAAAAAGTGTTAACATTGCCTACCCTAGCTTTAAAATTTATGTTAGAAAAATTGGTGTAGAACCAACTTTCAGTCAGAAATTGCTAGTAAATTTTATATATGTGACCCTGGACCACAAAACCAGTCTTTTTTTTTTTTTAATTGAGATTTAAACATCATATGAAAGTTGAATAAATAAGCTTTCCATTGATGTATGGTTTGTTAGGATATAACAGATACAACTATTTGAAACTCTGGAATCTGAGGGTGCAAATAAATCAAAATATTGAGAAAAATCACCTTTAAAGTTGTCGAAATGTCCTTAGCAACGCATAAACACTCACAAAAATATATTTTTTATATATTTATGGTAGGAAATGTACAAAATATCTTCATGGAACATGATCTTTACTTAATATCCTAATGATTTTTCGCATAAAAGAAATATCGATAATTTTGACCAATACAATGTACTGTTGGCTATTGCTACAAATATACCCGACTGGTTTTGTGGTCCAGGGTCATACATATGTATATATAAGCCTCTTGCGACTGACTCATTCATTCGTAAAATCTGCCGCCATCTAATGGTGTATTAATGTAACTTTCACTCAATCCATATTACGCACTAATGAACCCTTTCTCAATACCAAATACAACATATTATTTATATAAAATAATATGTATTGAACAACAATATTTAAATTAACAACAATAGCTATTATAAAAAACAATAGGGAATAAACACAATTGTACAATTCAGTCAAACGTACAAAAGCAGTGCTCTACAGGATGTACGTTAAATATAGCCTTAATATTAAATTATTAAATTTAACATAGCCCAATTCGATTTGCTCTGGAACAGTAGATTAATAAGATCTGTTTTATTTACTCAGAATGAATTATATCTCATGTTTAACCACTATAAGAAACACCGCAGCAAATCCCTGAAGCACTGGCTGAGATGAAGCTGTTCTCAGCGGGTACTCGAACACTGAACGGCCGCTCCTCTCCAAAAGCATCCAAACAAATTGTAAACTAGGTGCTATGATTAAATATGATATGAATATTTCAGGTCTAAACAACTACATTCTCGCCTAAAAACTCTTAAAACTACAGTTTGTGGTACGACAAGTGTAGTATTTGTAAAAATTATGGTGGATTTGATCGGCCGCCATGACAGTCGCTTCAAGCGAAGTGATACAAACGGTGAAAAGGTAGAAGTGCCGTTATCACTAGAATATCACACGGCTCTCAGCTAATCATATTGGAGAACCAGAAACAACTGTTGTGTGTGTATATATATATATACTTATAAATAAAACTGCATTTTTTCAGTACACTGCATTAAATCACAGAAAGCACTTGTGACAAACAAACATCTATTGCCAGCACATGCTGCAAATTCACAAGTCTGACAAAGAGAATTTGTGAACAAATGAAATTTAAGCAAGACTGATTGCTGCAAGGACACACCAAACTCATCCGCCTGCGCAAGAGGGACGCTCAAACGCATCCACAGCACTGAGAGAGGAGTGGAAAAACTCACTCCAGCTTCCATCTCGTGTCTCCAAGGCCTACAGAGCCCTCCTGTAATCGATCATACAAATGAACGCAACACAATATTTTCACACCTGTGCAATTTCCCAGAACCCACACATGTCTCCATTCGGAAATGAATGAGGCAGATTGCAAAACGTCTAAACAGAAGCGACTTGATTTAGCACTGCAATAATATGGCAAGACAAAAGAGACAAATAATGAAAAGAATTGATCAGGAGGCATATTCACATTGTGGGACAAAAGATAAACCTCAGAAAGTTCCTCTGAGGAGGAGTTTCCTTCATCCTGACTGTAATTTTTTCATTAAAAGAACTGCAGTATTAAATAAACATCCATATGCAATGCAAACCCAGCGATAAGAGCGAGAAGACACCTCGGTTTAGCTCTGGATTCATGCTGACAGACAGTTTCATTTGTGGCGCCGGACGCTCATTTCCTCAGCCTATAGGAGAGTGTTGAGTGCAGAGAAACACTGGTGCGACGCTCTCTTTGTGATGTAGCTCTGTAAATCCAAAGCAGCATTTATTCTCTCCTTCATTTGCATTGAAATGGGAATGCCATATTTCATTCCTGTCCCTGGTAAACTTATATTTATTTATATATTTACAGTGTAGTGAACACGTTCCCTCTGTTCTACTCACTCCAGTGTAAATGATAGCTGTGATGATGAAAATGCGATTCATGGGACGGGGAGAACCATCCGACGACACACACACACACACACACTCCGTACTTTGAATATTTGTCACGGTGTGTGTTGAGGGGTTTGTAAATGTTTTTGCTAAATTAACTTGCTGAAGCATCACTTTACGACATGTATTTCATCTAGAGCAGCAAAACTGGATTGAGGTTTTGAAATCAGCGGGAAACCGTGTTACTCACTTGAATCCGAATGTCGAGAGTAAATTCTATACTGTCCAACTGGTGATTGTGCATGTCCTACTAGAATATGAAACACGTAATCCATTCATAAAGGAAAATTTTCGGGTATATTCTCCTATTAATCTTCTCTAAGAGAGTTTCTGCGATGATGGTTGACAGATGTTTTTATACAGCGATTTTATGGCTGTATTGTTGGTCAAAGTGATCGATCGACTGCTGGATGACGTAAAGTTATCGATCGGCTGCTCAACTGTAGCTTTTGCAAATCTGATTATGATGTTGTTCAAATTTGTCATGATTATCAATACATGAAGCAAGCAATTTAAATAGGAAATCCCTAGTAAGATTCACCTTTCCATCATTCAAGTCTAAAAGCCACACAAAAGCACCATATAAAAGTGCTTTAATGAATGATAAAATCATAAATCATATACATTTAAGTCTTTATTTACTGAAAATGGCCACTCTTGCTCCCATAAAGGCCTGATATACTTTAAGCGAAATCGAAGAACGAACTGGTGTGACATTTCTTGAACAAAAGCAGGCCAAAACAAAGTTTGTTTGGTGTTCGTTTCAGGTGTTCGAAATGGCTTGCTAATGTGAACTTTCCGGAAAAGTTCTCTCCAGCCGGTAAACACCTTCGTACTACCATTATTGGTCTGTGGTGATGGCGCAATAGGTGGGTGTGGCTCTGAGGCTCCGCCTTCATTGAGGTGTAAATCTCCGGTTCATTTCTTCAGTTCAGTCCAAGTCAGACGCAAGTGAAAACAGGAATACACTGGAGAGCCACTTTATAGTAGAAACTGAAGCTTGATTATGATTTCACTTTTTTAACTTTAGTTAGTGTGTAATGTTGCTGTTTGATCATAAACAACATCTGCAAAGTTACGACGCTCAAAGTTCAATGCAAAGAGAGATATTTTCTTTTACAGAAATTGTTTAAGGACTACAACAAACGGCTGGTAGGGACTACAACGAGCTTCTTCCTGGGTTAGTGACATCACAAACCCCACAATTTACATAAACCCCGCCCCCGAGAACACACAACAAAGGGGGTGTGGCCATGTTGGGCTGCTTTAGAGAAGAGGAAGAGTTGTTGTAGTCGAGTGTTGTTGACATGCCGTCATTTTACGTCGGACTGCTTCACAAACGAGGGTCAATTCAACACAAAAGATGAACATGACGGCACATGCTAGTGGATGAGTTGAATCAACTCCACAGCAACTACATACATTTATCCACTAACCATTCAGAAACGTCTAAAAGTTGTAACTTCTTCCTGAGTCTCTCCATCAGTGTCGACTCCGGTTTGAACAATGTAAGGCTGAACACCGTCGTCATTTTGGCTGCGTGAGATTCTCCAGCTTTGTTGTTGTTGAGCAACCGAAGCATGAGCTGTTAAAGCTCCGCCCTCTTCTGGAAAGGGGGCCGGGAGCAGCAGCTCATTTGCATTTAAAGGGACACACACAAAAACGGCATGTTTTTGCTCACACCCAAATAGGGGCAAATTTGACAAGCTATAATAAATGATCTGTGGGGTATTTTGAGCTGAAACTTTACAGACACATTCTGGAGACACCAGAGACTTATATTACATCTTGAAAAAGGGGCATTATAGGTCCCCTTTAAAAGAGACATGTTTAATACTGTAAAGCTGCTGCTTTAAAGCAACCTATTGTATAAACTGCTGTATAAATAAATGTGACGTGACTGGAGTGCCGAATCACAGAGCTGGTGCAAATATATCCACATCGCTCTGATCAGATGCTTCCTGAACTGCTGTTCTGTAATTTCTGTTGTGTTTATTTTGTTATTAAGAGGAAAGCGTGCAGCACATATTTACATATTCATTACATTTTGTATATTAGTAAACAGCATTTCACTGCTCACGTATTTAAAACCTGTTTTTTTTTTACCCCTAAGCAAAGAACAAAAAAGAACTTCTCCATGAGTATATCGAGGCCTTACGAGTTCAAGAGAAAAAAAAAATACCTATATTTGTGAACTAATCGTTTTTTTGAGTCATCTTTAACCACCAGTTCTGCTACATTTTTCAAAACTCCAGTTATGTCCAGTTTCTCAAAGAATAACAACTTAAATTTTGGTCTTTGGTTTTTGACCTCTTTTATGGTGCTTTAACATCCTTTTTAAAGCTTAAAGGGTTCATTCCAGGGTTATTATCATTCATTAAAACTAAAACTAAACAATAGAAAATAGAACAATTTGATCCAATGGAGATGAAATGGTATTTTAGGGTGAGTAAATGATGACAGAACTTTCTTTTTTGGGTGAACATCTTTTTTTGCCCCGTGTAAACAAATGTAATCAACATTACTCTCAACTAAAATGACGACAGAAGGAAATTAGACATGTAAACACGGCTCAACCAAGATGGCTCCCGGGCTACGGCAAACTCGCATTTGACTGTGCGATCAAAACAATGCATCATTCAAGGATGAAAAGAGCGGACCGAAAAATATCAGCCGTGTCATCATCATTCCCTCTGTTTTCTATGATTTTGTATGATTTTCCTCCCCTGACTCTCCTTCCAGGCCCCGTGGTGTTAATTATACTAGGTCCCTCTCCCTTCGAGCAAGTCGTGCGGTGGAAGTGCATTAATCTTGATTCGCTACTTCAGTACAAAGCCTTGTTTGAAGAGTCTCCTTTGGTAAAGCCCCAAAGGCAGGGTGATTCAGATGAGAACGAGGGAGAGAGGAAGGAGGAGGAGACGGGAGCGAGTCGCAGCTCTGCTTTCTCACTGAACCGGAGCGTCTTGCAAAGCATGCAAATGAAAGTCGCGTCCTCCGCGTCTGCAGATGCACGCGCTCCCCGATGAATTTTACAGGACAAAGACGCCGTCCGACCGCAGTAGCCATTAGCACTTAGCTGTGTTTATGTCAGATTTGGCTGACTGGGGTCTCTCAGGATGTTTAAAGGTCAGCGCGTGCTGTTTGTCTCGCGTGGCGAAGTCTCTGAAATGAATTTCAATTAGATTTATTTTTGTGCTTTGACAGCACAAAAATTCATATCATACTGTGTAAAGTTTTCCTGCGTCCTTCACCCATCATCACCCCATTTTTATTAATCCCCTCTTCAAAGTCTTGATGTTGTTTTTGGGCTCTACCAGAACAGGTTTTCATTATTTTCCTCATATTGCTGCAGCTCCTCTCTTCCCAGTCTGTCAGTAACGCTCTGTCTCTATGAAGCCCCTCCTTCTGAAAAGCACAATGTGCTCTGATTGGACGGCCGGAGCAGTGTGTTGTGATTGGTGTTTGGGAAATGTTCCGCCCCTTACCATAACCGCCAGCTTCAACACGCTACTAACTAACTCAACCAGGCCCCGCCCCTTTATTCTGCGCATGAATTATTTAAATGAGGAAAACCCAAGACTACAATGGAGGCAACTTTGTGCTTTGGAACTTTTGCTTTTCGGTCCTCCATGATGGGTTCTGTCACATGTGACCACGTCGACCAATAGGAGAACAGAAGTCTGAACCCGGCATTAGTTTCGTGTAATGGCCTCTCAGGGTTTCTGCTGGATATAAGACACCAATCAGACTCTACTGCAGCTTATTTAGCTGTAGACCCTTTTCACATTTCCGGGTTTCTCAGAAGTGGAAGTCGTCATAGTTGGGTAAACTATATTTAATGCAGTGAATGCATTAAATATATTTTTTGTGTTTCCATTTGCTCAAATAGCAAAAGAAAACAACTTTCACAACTCTCAAAAAGAGGGAAAAAATCGAGAGCGACTGATAACGGCAGTCAGAAGAGAGAAAGATGTCTATTGAGAAGGAAGTATAGTGTTGTAAATGTACCTACGTTTTAAAAAAAAAAAAAGAAAATATAAAAAACTTTGCAGGATTTACAATATTGATGACCGTTAAAACGCGTCATCACAGTCTGAAAATGGTCCATTAGAAAGCAACACACTTTCCCAGCAGAATGACATCTGCTTTTTATACTCGTTTATTTGACGAGCACACTTCAGAGATGCATCAAAGAGTATGTGATTCACTTGAGTCACAGAGTCACATCAAGTCACACAGAAACCCACATGGCTTCATGTGTGCATCTGCAGAGCAGTTTACCCCATCTGAAATGTGCACAGCAGTCCGTACTGAATGTGATAGCAATGGCAAGAAAGTGCTGCACGCAAAAACAAGTGCAATCCGACTCCCGAATCAAATGACTCAATAGCTCAATCATTCAAAATGGAAATTATAGCTCAAAAACACCCTAAAATAATCTGAAATCATATTCAATTGAGAGACCCAGGTGTATTTGTACACGCTCTCTGACTTTAACTTTTGTTAAACTGATTACACGAGTAAACAGAGGTATATTTAGCACTACTAAATGATTCACACCCAAGCAAATGAATTACACAGGAAAACAGTTTAATAAATCATATAACAACTAAAACATTCAGGCCAACTTCCAGCAGGGACTGTTGAGAGCGTATGTGTGCGCTCATGTGAATGAAGCAATAGTTTAACAGACAAGCAGAAGAAGCCGGCGGCTCCCATCGGACCTGACGTGAGATGTAGGTTGCGTGTTTGTGTGTGTGTGTGTTCTAGGAGAGGGTTTAACAGACAGAGAGAATCTGTAGGGACACTGTGTGCGAAGATATTTAGTGTTGCTGACAGAAAGAGCCTGAGGCTCAGAGCTGTTGACCATTTCACGGCACTGACAGAATGATGGGGAAAAACAAGCCATTCAGCCTCCCTGACATACAAAAGAGCATTCGAGTCAATCTCACTTCACCACAAAACACGGAAAGAAAATTAAGAATATTTTTTCTTTAAAGACTTTCAAAAGTGCTAGTTCACCCAAAAAATGAAAATTATCCCATGATTTACTCACCCTCAAGCCATCCTAGGTGTATATGACTATCTTCTTTCAGACGAACACAATCAGAGATATATTAAAACATATTCTGGCTCTTCCGAGCTTCATAATGGGAGTGAATCATACCATTTTTTTGAAGGCCAAAAAAAAAAAAAAAAAAAAAGCGAATCCATCCATCATGAAAGAAATCCATACGACCTTCTGAAGCGAAGTAATGCGTTTTTGTGAGAAAAATATCCATATTTATAACTTTATAAACTATAATAATTGGCTTCCGGTAGCCTTATGCGAGTTTAGTTCGAGAGTGACCTCTGACCCGACGCATGACATAATAACAGAGCGAAACAAAACACCGCTCACGAATCTAAAACGAGAATTTTTAAAGAGAAATGTGGGAGGAGATATAATCATGGGTCATTTTCTTATAATAACACATTGCTTTGTTTTAGAAAGCCTTTATTAACCCACTGGAGTCGTATAAATTACTTTTATGATGGATGGATGCACTTTTTTGAGCTTCAAAATCTCGGTTACTATTCACTCCCATCATAAAGCTTGGAACAGCCAGGATTATATCTCAGATTTTATTTGACTGAAAGAAGATAGTCATATACACCTAGGATGGCTTGAGGGTGAGTAAATCATGGGATAATTTTCATTTTTGTTTCATTTTGAAACTACTGAACACTGTTATTGCACAGCTTTCTGTGACAACATGCCCCAACAGCACTACACAGGGGAATCTGCCATTGCACAGTCTATCATCGGGCTGTCTGCTCATTTTAATCAGTAAAACAATAACATTTTGGTTCAAATCTAGCTTGAATGTATGTAAGTGCAGCTTCATTGTGTTCACTTGTTCATCCAACAGCTAAAGGGAAAATATGATAATGTAATTTTCATTCGGATGATAGAATTAACTCTTTCCCCGCCAGCGGTTTTTCTTTTTTTTAAAAAAAAGAATTTTTATTTCACAAAACTTCCATGGCCCCCAGAATATTTAGTTGAATATCTGAACAGTCAATATATCAAAAGAAAGAACAGACGACAACATCAAAAATATTCCAGCTTCATGCATTCTTTTTTATCAACACTTGAATGTTGGTAAATTTCATTTAAAAAGCAACATTTTGAACAAAAGGCTGAGAAAATCGTGTTTTTGTCAAACACAGATGGAGTAGATCGAGTCCATCAACACCTCAAAGCTTTACAGTCGTTTCCTCTTCATTTCATTCAGTAACGTTAGGCAGTTTTGAATAATTTAATGTTTGATGATCGTGTTGAGCAATGCTTCTATCGCTTGTTTCTGCTTCTTCTTCGCCTGTGTTTTGATCTGGAGATTCTGTACTCTTTCAGAAGATGTGTAACAGCGCCCCCTACCGTACAACAGTGAAAACACGGACTGCCGGAAAATTCAGTCAATGGCGGGGAAAGAGTTAAGAATATTTTTTAAAAAGATTTCTTTTGCCTTTTTGAAATGGACAATTAAGCACATTTCCCCCCCCCCTAAAATCTTCATTACAGTAATGCATCCATTTATTTAATTTCCATAATCCCCATTATTCTTAATTCTTGGATGAACTGAGCTGACTAACATTGACACTGTTATTGAACTGAACTGAATCAACACTGAACTGAATTGAGCTGAATATTGTCTTTTAGAGCGGCTTTTATAGCTGAAACTGAATTTGTTTCATAAATGATGAATTTTACAGCATCAACACGGTTATATTCCTGTTTATTACTGTGAAGCTGCTTTGAAACGATCTGCACTAAATAAAAGCGCTATAGAAATAAATGTGACTTGACAATGAGATATTCTTTTGAATTAAATATATAGTTTTCATGAGAGTCAAAATGATTTTTGTGTGTATGTGAAACTCTCACACCACAATCTAAAACACACTTTATTGAGTTGTGACCACTAAAGAAAGCCTATGGTGTTGTGCATGAGGAGACGTGTCCTGCCTTTGCATTGTGGGTAATCTATGGCGCTTAATTGAACCCTCAGGCTGGTTACGTAACTCAGAATCAGAGGAAAGGCGAGAGAGACCTTGGAAGAAGGCGACCTGTGTCACGCGATGAGAGGAACGAGACTCCAGGCGTGTTCATTAGTCGTCATTGATCTACTGCCTCCGTCCTCTTCTCTCTCTATCGCTCCTCTCTCCCTTCGACCTCCTCTTTCCCTCCTTCTGTCCACCTTTGGGGGCTCCATGTCAGAACAACCATTAATAATGCAGGAACAATAAAGCCAATGGCTTCTACTGTAGTTCGTATTGTGGAGGGATGCCAGTTTCATTTACAAGACAGATGTACATTTTGTCTTCTGCTTCACTTTATGTGTGGAAAGTGTCTATGTTGGCTTTTATATCGGAAATTAAGTGGCTTCTTTATAATCAGCGATGCGGTCTACACTGAATGCGGCGTGACGTGACACGACAAATCTCCGACAGATGCCCGTTCTCATTCTGACGTACTCCAAGCGCTCATGCTACTTCTGACACGAAGAACAAATAGATTAGCCACGGTCGCTGTGTCGTGTCCAGTGCAGACATGGTGTGAGATTTCCTGAAGCTAGTTCATGCTCTCTACTTCTGGTCCATGTTAATCTGGTAAAGACACATCTATCTTACATAATGTGATGAATTTTCAGGTGAAACAGAATACTAGCAGGAAACAGTGTTGGCTGGAAGAGATTAACTTCATTAACTAAATAACTACATTTAAAATTATTATCCAATTTATTTAAAACTCATAAAACCTTTATGAAACTGGAATTTATTTATTTATAATGTTTTAAAAAATAAAAAATAATAATAATAACTATTACTATTATTATTATTAAATGTTATGAAACCGGAAAATATTTTTTAAATTTATTTATTTAAACAGTTTCAAAAACAAACAAATCAATAATGATTATATACTATAATATAATATACAATCAATCAATCATCATCATCATCATCATCATTATTATTATTATTAATAATAATAATAAACTTTTATGAAACTGGAAAAAATCTTGTAAAAGGTTTAAAAAATAAACCAATAATAATTATAATACTAATAATACTACTACTAATAATAATTGTTATTATTATTGTTGTTATTATAAAACCTTTATAAAATCTGATAATATTTATCTATTTAATTTATTAAAAAAATATTTCTTTATTTATTACATTTAAATTTAAAATTGTAAAAAATGTATCATTTAAAATCATTTGATTTAAAAATCATTATGAAACTGGAAAATATTTATTTATTTAAACTGTTTTAAAAACAAATGAATCAATAATAATAATAATAATAATAATAATATAAAAAATAACAAATAATAAATCAATCATCATCATCATTATTATTTTTAATTATAATTATAAATTCATGAAACAGGAACATATTTATTTATTTAAAAAGTTTAAAAATAAATAATATATAATACATAATAATAATTGTTATTATTATAATTATAAAACCTGATAATATTGATCTTTTTATTTTATATACATATTATATATTATATTATTTATTTATTAGGAACATACATCAGCAAACACATAATTTTCCTTGTCATTATTATTTATAGCCAGCTTGATAAACAAAATGAAGTCATGTTTTCTGAAGGGGAGCCGCTCTGACGGGACACACAGTGTGATCAGGTGAACTGCTCGTTCAGTGTCTTGGGCTCCTTCTCGTGTTTTGTTTGCTCTATGTAGCAATAAGCAACATGGCAATAATAAACTCTGTTTTGTCTTGTTTTTCCCGAGCAAATATTGCCCTTTAAAGCCCTACAGTTGACTTCCTGATTGGTTTCGGTTCACATTAAGAATGAATTAGGCATTGTGAAGGTCTCGAATCGTCCCTGAACGGCCCTACTTCCTTATTACGCCACTCACGTCTCTGAACATCCTCTTCCAGTGTTTCACAGCACTGATAGAAAGCACAGTCCTCCTCAGGCGCTCATAGAAACACACTCTCTCTCTCTCTATACTGTAAACCTCCATCTTAAAAAAGCCTCGTTGTTCTCATTCTCTCCCACTGTTTCAGCTTTTGCAGCTCTATGGACAGCCTGCCACCATGAGAGATATTTTTAGAGTGACAGCAAATGGTTAAGGGGAATATATAGGATGGGAATTAAATCAATATTTTAGTACACTACTTAAGGTATGGGTGGGCGAGCCATTATCTGCCACTAATTGCCCCTATCGGCTCTGTCTGTTGAAAGAATTGCTTTGACAGCCATTAAGTTTCATATGAAGTCCTGAACCACTGCAGTGAAACATCACTTCTCCTCTCAGAACGGAAATACAGAGGGAGTGTTGTGGGATATATTTATTTTTAGGCATGCATAAGCAGAAACACACTAACTGCACACCATTTAATGCTGTCAACACATTTCCGAAAAGATATATATTGTAATGGGAGACAAACAGGCCTACGTTTAGACCACAAATCATAGCTTATAGTGTCCAAAACCTGAACAGTGAATGGAAGGCATCAAGGCATGTCCAGATACAATGTTTGTATAGCATCCTGTTGGCTAAGAACACTTCATCTGGTTGATTTTTGAATTAAAGGTATTTTTGTTGCCAACTCCCCCACCAAATGCTGCCGTAATGTATCCCGATCTTCAAGCAAAAGGAAATGGGTGAAATATTCTCAATGACATCAATTCACAATCTGACTTATGATGCAGCATGGAAACACAATGATGACATCACTGCTTTCTCCAGAGCTGCTTTATAGATTAAAGGGGTGGTTGATTATGATTTTTAACTTTAGTTAGTGTGTAATGTTGCTGTTTGATCATAAACAACATCTGCAAAGTTACGACGCTCAAAGTTCAATGCAAAGAGAGATATTTTCTTTTACAGAAATCACTGTTTAAGGACTACAACAAACGGCTGGTAGGAACTACAACAAGCTTCTTCCTGGGTTAGTGACATCACAAACCCCACAATTTACATAAACCCCGCCCCTGAGAACACACAACAAAGGGGGTGTGGCCATGTTGGGCTGCTTTAGAGAAGAGGAAGAGTTGTTGTAGTCGAGTGTTGTTGACATGCCGTCATTTTACGCCGGACTGCTTCACAAACGAGGGTCAATTCAACACAAAAGATGAACATGACGGCACATGCTAGTGGATGAGTTGAATCAACTCCACAGCGACTACATAAATTTATCCACTAACCATTCAGAAACATCTAAAAGTTGTAACTTCTTCCTGAGTCTCTCCATCAGTGTCGACTCCGGTTTGAACAATGTAAGGATGACCACCGTCGTCATTTTGGCTGCGTGAGATTCTCCAGCTTTGTTGTTGTTGAGCGACCGAAGCACGAGTTGTTAAAGCTCCGCCCCCTTCTGGAAAGGGAGCCGGGAGCAGCAGCTCATTTGCATTTAAAGGGACGGTGTGTCTTTGCTCACACCCAAATAGGGGCAAATATGACAAGCTATAATAAATGATCTGTGGGGTATTTTGAGCTGAAACACATTCTGAGAGACTTATATTACATCTTGTAAATTTTAGGGCATTATAGGTCCCCTTTAACTGAACTAATTTCATAATTTATGAACTTTACACAGTTATTGAACTAAACTGAATCAACAAGCCCTCTGGTGCTCTTCGCGTATTGGTAAAAAATTACCCCCCCACCCTTTTTTTTATAATTTCAATGAAATGAATATACTATTTTTTAGTTCAAAAATGTTTTTTATTTAATATTTTGTATTTTTAGGGGATTTTGTGGTACTAAATTATATTTACGCTGTAGTTATAATCCATTTATTCACTTTTTGAGCATAGACCTGAAAATGAAATTTCCAACTTAAACTGTCATAAATTTCGAATGCTTTAGAGCACAGACTTAATCTTGATCTCTTTTCAAAGATGACACTTGACAGATTATTGCTGAAGGGAAAAAAGTTTTAAAAAGTGAACTTACAGAATTGTATGTTTATTGTTATGAAAAATGCACAAAAATACTATTTAAATTAAAAAAAAAAAAATATATATATATATATATATTTTTTTTTTTTTTTTTTTAAACACGTTTTACTCTAAAACTGCAAGAAAATCAAAGCCATACATCTTTAACAAGTTGTGTTCCAAATTTGAGCTTGATATCTCAAATTTTGGCCGCAGTACCTAAGGTTTTCACTAGATGAAATTAGTCTCTGTTAAATTCCATTGCGCTCATTTTTGACTGCGAGGAGTGTAACCTTTTCGAATTATATCCATGATTTTTTTGTGTGTTCACATAGCAAGTGTCAAAAGCTTTACCAAGCAAAAAATAAATAAATAAATAAATAAAATTTTTCAGTCAAAAATGACCAAAGAGCATCAGAGGGTTAAACTGATTTCAAATGAATAATTTCTTTTACTTGAGAAGCTATTAGAATAGCATGACCTATATAAAACTGTAAAACCATATTAATCAACAGAAAATATCAATATTTGAATATCAAAGAGGTTTATGGTGAAAATACAAACCCGATTCCAAAAAAGTTGGGACACTGTACAAATTGTGAATAAAAAAGGAATGCAATAATTTACAAATCTCATAAACTTATATTTTATTCACAATAGAACATAGATAACATATCAAATGTTGAAAGTGAGACATTTTGAAATGTCATGCCAAATATTGGCTCATTTTGGATTTCATGAGAGCTACACGTTCCAAAAAAGTTGGGACAGGTAGCAATAAGAGGCCAGAAAAGTTAAATGTACATATAAGGAACAGCTGGAGGACCAATTTGTAACTTATCTGGTCAGTTGGCAACATGATTGGGTATAAAAAGAGCCTCTCAGAGTGGCAGTGTCTCTCAGAAGTCAAGATGGGCAGAGGATCACCAATTCCCCCAATGCTGCGGCCAAAAATAGTGGAGCAATATCAGAAAGGAGTTTCTCAGAGAACAATTGCAAAGAGTTTGAAGTTATCATCATCTACAGTGCATAATATCATCCAAAGATTCAGAGAATCTGGAACAATCTCTGTGCGTAAGGGTCAAGGCCGGAAAACCATACTGGATGCCCGTGATCTTCGGGCACTTAGACGGCACTGCATCACATACAGGAATGCTACTGTAATGGAAATCACAACATGGGCTCAGGAATACTTCCAGAAAACATTGTCGGTGAACACAATCCACCGTGCCGGCTAAAACTCTATAGGTCAAAAAAGAAGCCATATCTAAACATGATCCAGAAGCGCAGGCATTTTCTCTGGGCCAAGACTCATTTAAAATGGTGGAAAACTGTTCTGTGGTCAGACGAATCAAAATTTGAAGTTCTTTTTGGAAAACTGGGACGCCATGTCATCCGGACTAAAGAGGACAAGGACAACCCAAGTTGTTATCAGCGCTCAGTTCAGAAGCCTGCATCTCTGATGGTACGGGGTTGCATGAGTGCGTGTGGCATGGGCAGCTTACACATCTGGAAAGGCACCATCAATGCTGAAAGGTATATCCAAGTTCTAGAACAACATATGCTCCCATCCAGACGTCGTCTCTTTCAGGGAAGACCTTGCATTTTCCAACATGACAATGCCAGACCACATACTGCATCAATTACAACATCATGGCTGCGTAGAAGAAGGATCCGGGTACTAAAATGGCCAGCCTGCAGTCCAGATCTTTCACCCATAGAAAACATTTGGCGCATCATGAAGAGGAAGATGCGACAAAGAAGACCTAAGACAGTTGAGCAACTAGAAGCCTGTATTAGACAAGAATGGGACAACATTCCTATTCCAAGCAACTTGTCTCCTCAGTCCCCAGACGTTTGCAGACTGTTATAAAAAGAAGAGGGGATGCCACACAGTGGTAAACATGGCCTTGTCCCAACTTTTTTGAGATGTGTTGATGCCACGTAATCTAAACTTATTTTCCCCTTAAAATGATACATTTTCTCAGTTTAAACATTTGATATGTCATCTACGTTGTATTCTGAATAAAATATTGAAATTTGAAACTTCCACATCATTGCATTCCTTTTTTATTCACAATTTGTACAGTGTCCCAACTTTTTTGGAATCGGGTTTGTATAACATGATACTTATAACACAACATGCACAGACTTGCATTATCATTAAATCAGATATTCTGCATGCTGCATTATGTTAAACAGTCATAAACCGTCATACAAGAATCAGTGTTTCAGCTGAATCTGTCTACTCTGGAAACACTGAAGGTCAGGATGCAAATCAGGCCTAAAAATTTCAGTGGACTTTAAGTGTACGGCCATCAAAGACCAACACATAAAGCTCGTGGCTATCAACATGAGCGTAAATGACTTTAGATTAAAAAAGAAGGCTTGAGGAAATGCTTAGGCCACTGCATTACTTGTCTTGAAAATTGCAAGGCTATTTCAGTAAAGGGTCTGGGTGTGTGGGACTGCAATTACAGCTCTCTTTTTCCTCCTCATCCTCTCTATCTTCCTTCTTCCAATCATCATCTGTTTTCTGAACTGCTAGAGGGAGCTGGTTGTTTTTTATATTAGACTTTGATGTATTTCTCAGACTCACGGTGCTTGGCAATAAAGATCTCTCTGGCTATGTTTGGAACAGCGTACTACCACGCTGCCTACTCTGAGGCCTGTTTCACGCTGCATGCACATAAAGCAGCATCTTCTTGGCGCCCGTATTAACAGTTTACAGTATTCACACTATCTGTGCTATGCTTATTTCAGGCTTGTTGCAAGTGACAGACACACAAAAAAGCACTTTCATTCATTCAATCTGACTTCATCCAGACCATTAACCAGTTTATAACCTAAACTTTAGTTTGGTTTCAATCCATGTAGATTAATTAGTGTTTTAATGTAAATGTGATCATGCAATGGTTTTCATGTCTGTAATGAATTTATAGCTTTTATAAAAGGAAAAATTCAAGTCAATATAATATAAACTATATATACAGTATATCAAATATAAACTATAAAGAAAGTGAGACTGTATGCCACGATGCAGTGCACTCATATTTATACTGTAGATACATATTTTGCAAACGAATGCAATGTCCAGATGAGTCTAAACTAAAGGATGAAATCACTGTAATGGGAAAAGAGTTTTTTATGGTTCAATTATTGATCTTTCTATAGGTTTTCCCAATAAATCTCCATTCGTCCTGCCTTCCACCTTCAAGCTGTGACCTTTCCATGCTCTTCCAATAAGTACCTTCAATCTATAACCTGAATGATTTACAGTGTTCGTGGTCCCATGAGGCCTCATCTTTGGTGGTTCTCCTCACCTCACAAAGTTTGAACTTCTAGCACGACTTAGTACACGAAAACAGTGATGGAACAGGGCTTGATTCTTTAGGGAAGAAATAAGACAGTGTTTCGACCCAAACTGTAAATTCTCCAGCAAAAGTTGGTATCTGATCTGCCTCAGGTGCTCTTGCCTCAGTGAAGTTGTCTGACGCATGAGTGTGTGCGGAGGGTCCAGCCCCAGCGGTAAGCACACGCTGAATGAGTCCAGACCCCGAGGCTACGGAGGCCCGCGGCACTGAAGCAGGACATGATGCTGGACACAGACACCACAAGTCATGGATGTCTGCAGCTTCAGCAAAATCACACTGTCAGTGTTGCATGGAAGCTTTTTTCCGCCAAAAATTAAAAAAAGAAAAAAGGTAATTGAGACTTTTTGTCACAATTCTGACTTCTCGCAATTGCAATAAAGTCAGAATTGTGTGATATAAAGTCAGAATAGCAAGTTATGAAGTCAGAATTGCGAGTTATAAAGTCAGAATTGCGAGTTATAAAGTCAGAATTGCGAGTTATAAAGTCAGAATTGTGATATAAAGTCAGAATTGCGAGTTATAAAGTCAGAATTGCGAGTTATAAAGTTAGAATTACGAGTTATAAAGTCAGAATTGTGTGTTATAAAGTCAGAATTGCGTGATATAAAGTCAGAATTGCGAGTTATAAAGTCAGAATTGTGAGATATAAAGTCAGAATTGTGAGATATAAAGCCAGAATTGTGAGATATAAAGTCAGAATTGTGAGATATAAAGTCAGAATTGCGAGTTATAAAGTCAGAATTGTGAGATATAAAGTCAGAATTGTGAGATATAAAGTCAGAATTGTGAGATATAAAGTCAGAATTGCGAGTTATAAAGTCAGAATTGCGAGTTATAAAGTCAGAATTGTGAGATATAAAGTCAGAATTGCGAGTTATAAAGTCAGAATTGCGAGTTATAAAGTCAGAATTGTGAGATATAAAGCCAGAATTGTGAGTTATAAAGTCAGAATTGCGAGTTATAAAGTCAGAATTGCGAGTTATAAAGTCAGAATTGTGAGTTATAAAGTCAGAATTGCGAGTTATAAAGTCAGAATTGTGAGATATAAAGCCAGAATTGTGAGTTATAAAGTCAGAATTGCGAGTTATAAAGTCAGAATTGCGAGTTATAAAGTCAGAATTGCGAGTTATAAAGTCAGAATTGTGAGATATAAAGTCAGAATTGCGAGTTATAAAGTCAGAATTGCGAGTTATAAAGTCAGAATTGTGAGTTATAAAGTCAGAATTGCGAGTTATAAAGTCAGAATTGTGAGTTATAAAGTCAGAATTGCGAGTTATAAAGTCAGAATTGCGAGTTATAAAGTCAGAATTGTGAGATATAAAGTCAGAATTGCGAGTTATAAAGTCAGAATTGCGAGTTATAAAGTCAGAATTGTGAGATATAAAGCCAGAATTGTGAGATATAAAGTCAGAATTGTGAGATATAAAGTCAGAATTGCGAGTTATAAAGTCAGAATTGTGAGATATAAAGCCAGAATTGTGAGATATAAAGTCAGAACTGTGAGATATAAAGTCAGAATTGTGAGATATAAAGTCAGAATTGCGTTATAAAGTCAGAATTGTGAGATATAAAGTCAGAATTGTGAGATATAAAGTCAGAATTGCGAGTTATAAAGTCAGAATTGTGAGATATAAAGTCAGAATTGCGAGTTATAAAGTCAGAATTGTGAGATATAAAGCCAGAATTGTGAGATATAAAGTCAGAATTGTGAGATATAAAGTCAGAATTGCGTTATAAAGTCAGAATTGTGAGATATAAAGTCAGAACTGTGAGATATAAAGTCAGAATTGTGAGATATAAAGTCAGAACTGTGAGATATAAAGTCAGAATTGTGAGATATAAAGTCAGAATTGCGTTATAAAGTCAGAATTGTGAGATATAAAGTCAGAATTGTGAGATATAGTCAGAATTGCGAGATATAAAGTCAGAACTGTGAGATATAAAGTCAGAATTGTGAGTTATAAAGTCAGAATTGTGAGATATAAAGTCAGAATTGCGAGATATAAAGCCAGAATTGTGAGATATAAAGTCAGAACTGTGAGATATAAAGTCAGAATTGTGAGTTATAAAGTCAGAATTGTGAGATATAAAGTCAGAATTGCGAGATATAAAGTCAGAATTGCGAGATATAAAGTCAGAATTGCGAGTTATAAAGTCAGAATTGCGAGATATAAAGTCAGAACTGTGAGATATAAAGTCAGAATTGTGAGATATAAAGTCAGAATTGTGAGATATAAAGTCAGAATTGTGAGATATAAAGTCAGAACTGTGAGATATAAAGTCAGAATTGTGAGATATAAAGTCAGAATTGCGAGTTATAAAGTCAGAATTGTGAGATATAAAGTCAGAATTGCGTTATAAAGTCAGAATTGCGAGTTATAAAGTCAGAACTGTGAGATATAAAGTCAGAACTGTGAGATATAAAGTCAGAATTGCGAGATATAAAGTCAGAATTGCGAGATATAAAGTCAGAACTGTGAGATATAAAGTCAGAATTGTGAGATATAAAGTCAGAATTGCGAGATATAAAGTCAGAACTGTGAGATATAAAGTCAGAATTGTGAGTTATAAAGTCAGAATTGTGAGATATAAATCTGTCTATCTGTCTGTCTGGTTGTCTGTCGTTACTTCTGGTACACATGCATGTTTTTGTCATAGTCTCTGAATTATGAAGGAAAATATATACATATATCTAAAATGTTACAATTGCCCCTGGTCTCGCCAACTTCAAAAGAGACAGTGTGTATTTCTGATACAGAGCCCTCAGACTGAAGGGTACAGAGAAAAACAAAATCACAGAAATATGGCAATATTGTTTTTTCTTCAGGGCCTGCGTTCATTTTTGTTTTTAGGTACAAGTGAAGTTTGTATTGCATCTCTGAATTTAAATGGGGTAAAAGACATTTAGTGGAGGAGTTGCCATCTTATAATGTTTCTGTGATGGATGAAGTTAGAAAATAGCATGTTTTGAAAATCATGGTTTTGGTTTTATATGTAAGTAGTAAATCTACAGTAGTACATAATACAAACTGAAATGTTTTAGACACCCTTTACAAACAGGGAATGGCTGATGTGAGGAATAATTATTCCATGATTTTAACAAAACTGAGACACATTGAGCTCCATTAGAAATTGTTCTTCATATGATAGAATGGTAGTATGAAGACTAAGGCTAAGAGTGCATACTAGAATTTCAATACTGTTTGTTTGTTCATAATTCATTTTAAAGATACTTTAAAATGCTTTTGGTTAGTTTAAAAATCACAAAGTCCTCCTTTCAAGCAATGCAACAATGCTGGGACTTTGGTAAAGCACATCTAAAACAGTTTTGTCAGTAGATCACTAATGTTACTGTATAATACAGTTCTAGTCGAGTCAGCTGGAGATATATGGCAATATGGAGGTTTTCTCAGCTAAAAAGACTAAAGAAAGCTTGGTTGTCATCGAGACATGATGCTATTGTGCAGAACAATTAAAAATGCAGCATTTGGAAAAAAAAAAAAAAAATGTGGACGTGAACTGATGCACCTGCAAAACATCACAGCAGCTTTCCATCTCCAGCTTCTGCAGGGGCTTCTCGCTGAAGGCTGAAGGCTGGAGAGCTGTTGCGTGCGCTGCTCGACTGATAACTGATAACAGCTCTCAGTGATGTGTGTCAGGTCTCCGCTACTGTAGCACTGACATTCACAAATGTTCCCAGAACAAGAGGGAACCCAATGTGCCTGTGGCTTCCTCTATTTCTTTTGATAAGTGATAGAAGGACTAGGGCCTACTCAAGGCATACAGTAAATTTATCTAATGTGCTCCCGATCAAATGTCAATCTAAGATATGGGGCCAAACGCAGATACAGAAAAGTCAGCACTTCTAAAGTCAACATGAAATCAAAATTCATCCTTTTCACTTTCTAATGCACATTATTGAGCACTATTCATCAGTGCACATTATTCAATTTTTGTAATCTTTTATCTCTCATTTTCTTTTTTTTATATGTTTCTGTTAAAAAAAAAAGTTAATTAAATGAGCATATTCAAAATGTTTAATTAACTTTATTATCCCAAAAATAGTTTTCCACCTAATTATATTAAGACTTTTCAAAAAAAAAAAAAAAAAAAATTTGTTCAGGTTTTGTTGTATGAACTTAAAAACATGTCATTCTGCCAATGAGAAATAAAGAAATAACCATATTTTAATTTGGTGGAGAAAATTTGGTTAAATTAAATAAACTCCATGGTTGGATGATGTTAGATTAAAAGAAAACAACACTTGAACTAATGTCCATGCAAAGAGTGACTGTTTTCAATCAGTAGAACAAATTCCTAAACTCTACTTGGACATTTTTTCATTCGTACAGACACACTGGTTTTTATTACATCATCATGCTGCTTTTGACACTGTTAAACACAATTTGTACTTAGACAAACTGGAAAACTGGGTAGGACTACGGTGGGAAACTATAAATCTAATTGGACCTCCATGGCGTGTGGAGACCCCCAGGGCTCGATCCTTGGACCTCTCCTGTTTTTAAAAATCTTGGTTTCAGGAGTCATTTCAAAGCAATCACTAAATTAGCTTATTATCACCTAAAAGACCAAAACAAAACATACATTTTGCATGCAAACGAGATTTAGAAAAATTCAATCACAAATTCATTACCAGCAGGACAGACTGTACTGCAAATGCTACTCATCGCCAGTCTTCCCAAAAAACCATTAGACTGCTGCAGCTCATTCAGAGGGCTGTTGCCAGAATTGTAAACAGAACAAAACAAATTTGAGCACAATATTACAGTGGTAATATTGCTATTGTGCCACCCGCAACAATAACTATCTTCCAGAAGATGCCCCATCCATGGCAGTCACGCTAAACACTGGGCTGCATTTCACTTTAATGTAAATTATAAACTAGTGAGCCCAGGTCAAATTCAGTTAAATACAGTAAATGTGATGGTGTGTTTTTCTTATCCCCTGAATAAAGATTGATCTGATGTTCTTCCTATATGAAGCACCCAAAGAATCCTCACCAACCCAACAATTCTTGCAGGTCAAGAACGTCCAGTCGGTATGAACCACATCCACAGTTCTCAGACAAACAGCAGAGAAGGATGATGTTATGAAACTAGGCGACCCCTCAGGCCTTTTACAGCGGTTCATGATGCAATTTCCAAAAATAGCCCAGTGCAAACAAACACAGATCTGGAAACAAAGCAGTGCAGGTTGCCTTGGGCACACTGGACATCACCAGGGGCAGTGGGTCAGTCCGCCTTGCACCACAGCTAAGAACTAAAGTAGGACTGTTGTGTCAAGCTCAGAAACTCAATGCAATGTTCCCAATCTCAGCAAGCCTGGTTACTCTAAACATGATGGGCATGTCTACTTCATTTGCTTTGATCTAAACAATGTTTGAACATGAGCTAATGTCCCTAGATACTCGTCCTGGCATGGTCTCCGATTAAAAACGCGGTGCCAATTTCTCACTCGACAGACAGATTCGCTTATTCTTTACTTTGTAATTAAGACGTGAGAGTGGCAGTTAAAAATAGTATGACTCGTCGATGTCAGCGTGTCAGTCTGCCTCCTACGTGTCTGGGAAAGCAAAATATGACGTTTAATTTCCTTGTCTTAACAACAGGCAGCTTTTTTCCACCTCTCTTTCGAATGGATTTTTTCCCCCTGCAATCTCGTCCCTATACGTTTGCACCTGCGTCTGGCTTTTTAATGATTCAAAGGGCTGGTGATTAGCAGTAATCAGGCTTAGCATGGTAGGGCAGAGACGCAGTCCACCAGGCCACTTTAATGACTTGACACTGAAATGAATTCGTCATGGCAACCATTGACCTAGTGGATATTATTCGAAGCAGAATGTCAAGGCTTCGGGAACTTCTGAACGTCCTTCACGGAATAAAGATAATGATGCTTTATTAAAATGGAACGATCGCTGCAGAGCACGCTGCTGGAAAACACTTGTCACAGACGGACTTTCAGAACGGAATTGAAAATGCCTTTTAGGCACCGATCCAATTCCTGAAATTCAATTGAGGCAGCAGGATGCAGAATTGTGAATTTAAGTTGAATTAAAATGGAGTAATAATGGAAGAATTTGTAGGAATTACTTTCATTTTTCAGTATGATTGTGGCATTTCCAGAATCTTTGAAATATCAAACTTACAGAAATTTGTATTATATACATATGTATTTATAAATATACATTATAAAATATTATATTTATACATATTTTACACTTTTAAATGTAATCCATTAATTACATGTTTGTATATTTATACATACTAAATTTAATACATTAAAAAAACAATAATATTGGAATAATTTCTAGGAATTACTTATAAATTAGCAATAACTGTACACATAACATATGATTTCCAGAATCTTTGGAATATCAAACCTTTATAAAATGTGTATTTTATGTATATATATATATATAAATTAATATTATATTTATACATATTTTTAAATATTTAAATATATTTAATTTATACATTTTTAAATGCAATGAATTAATTAAATGTTTGTACATTTATATAATAAATTAAATAAAAATATTACAAAATATTACATTTATAAAGTTATATTTAACCAAATAAACAGACCATGATGCAAAAAATATTATACTTTCCCAGAATGCTCTAATTGTCTGCTCTGTTTTGATAGTCAAAATTCTGAATTTTGCTCAACTCTGAAATAATAAAAATAATAACATATAATAAAGACAATAATAAATATAATAATATTTCAGTGAATATTTCAGAGAATGCACAGGGGAAAAAAAAAATCATAAATATGCCACTGAAAACTGTAAAATATCTTGGTCAGGGCTAAATCATGAAGACACTTACCTGTGGTCTCCAACTTTAGCTCTTCAGAGGTGTTGCGGCTGAAACAGAGAGAAGAAAAGAGTTTTCTTTAAGGATGTGGGGGAGAAGATGAGGTAAACAACTCAAGGCTAGTAAAAAAGCAGTATTGAGCTCGTCTGGGCAGGTAACAACCATCTCAGGCTCGTACTCCCTGGAGAGCAAACTGCAGTCTACACACCCCACATCATTACTGCTGCCCAGCACTCAAATATAGACCTGTGTTTTCTGTTGTTGTTTTTAGAGGTGCAACAGTATGTGACATTTAACTGTGAGCAAGCAACACAACACAATACATGCAAACAAAACACACACACACACACGGGCAAAAGCAGCCGGTCTGAAGGAGTCGGATGAATGGAGCTCCCTGGGGTGGTCAGTTCAGTTGCCAAGGGTTGCAAGACCATGCCAGACAGACACGGCATGAATGGCATGAAAAATTCTATAATGATGACGTCAATGGAAAGTTAAAATGACAGTGGGAGAGAATGTGTGCGTGTTACGAATACTCCCTTCTGTCCTAAGGTCTTAGGCCTAAGGTCTCTACGTTATTCTGATCCGTAGCTACGGCTCAGATCGCTCCGTTTATTGCCTAAACGCTTGGAACAGTTGTTTTAGTATCATTGATATTGTCAGGGTTCATGAGTGTTGTGGTAGTGTCTGTGTTTTTAGGTGTTTAGTTCCTGGTTCTAATTAGTTGCCTTATGCTGCGTTCCAGACGAGGTTGGAGGTGGGAATGTCCCAAATTAAATGTCCCACTTCAGTGAGTTGCAGGCAATCAGACATGTTCACATGCTGACCACATGATTTCGCCATGACACAAGAGCATATTGTGTTTTTGTGTCATTTATGGCAAAAACAGAATTAAAAAAAAGCAAAAATTAAGGTATTGTTACATAAACTTAATGTCTAATGATAAACACTGAGGTTGGGGTTAATCAATGCACCTCAAAGTCAGAGATTCAAACTGTGAACTCGGTAGAAATAGAAGGCTGAGAGTTTGGGGCGTGGCTACTGTAGCAGACTGAGAGTTTGGGGCGTGGTTAATGTAGCAGGATAAGAGTTTGGGGTGTGGCTACTGTAGCAGACTGAGAGTTTGGGGCGTGGTTAATGTAGCAGAATAAGAGTTTGGGGTATGGCTACTGTAGCAGACTGAGAGTTTGGGGCGTGGTTAATGTAGCAGGATGAGAGTTTGGGGTGTGGCTACTGTAGCAGACTGAGAGTTTGGGGCGTGGTTAATGTAGCAGGATAAGAGTTTGGGGTGTGGCTACTGTAGCAGACTGAAAGTTTTGGGCGTGGTTAATGTAGCAGACTGAGAGTTTGGGGCGTGGTTAATGTAGCAGGATAAGAGTTTGGGGTGTGGTTGCTGTAACAAACTAAGAGTTTGGGGCGTGGCTACTGTAGCAGACTAAGAGTTTGGGGTGTGGCTACTGTAGCAGACTGCGAGTTTGGGGTGTGGCTACTGTACCAGGATGAGAGTTTGGGGCATGGCTACTGTAGCAGACTGAGAGTTTGGGGCGTGGTTAATGTAGCAGGATAAAAGTTTGGGGTGTGGCTAATGTAGCAGGCTGAGTTTGGGGTGTGGCTACTGTAGCAAGCTAAGAGTTTGGGGTGTGGCTAATGTAGCAGGATGAGAGTTTGGGGTGTGGCTACTGTAGCAGGATGAGAGTTTGGGGTGTGGCTACTGTAGCAGGATGAGAGTTTGGGGTGTGGCTAATGTAGCAGGATGAGAGTTTGGGGTGTGGCTAATGTAGCAGGATGAGAGTTTGGGGCGTGGCTACTGTAGCAGGATGAGAGTTTGGGGTGTGGCTACTGTAGCAGGATGAGAGTTTGGGGTGTGGCTACTGTAGCAAGCTAAGAGTTTGGGGCGTGGCTAATGTAGCAAGCTAAGAGTTTGGGCGTGGCTAATGTAGCAGGCTGAGAGTTTGGGGCGTGGCTACTGTAGCAGGATGAGAGTTTGGGGTGTGGCTACTGTAGCAGGATGAGAGTTTGGGGTGTGGCTACTGTAGCAAGCTAAGAGTTTGGGGCATGGCTAATGTAGCAGGATGAGAGTTTGGGGTGTGGCTACTGTAGCAGGATGAGAGTTTGGGGTGTGGCTAATGTAGCAGGCTGAGAGTTTGGGGTGTGGCTACTGTAACAAGCTAAGAGTTTGGGGCATGGCTAATGTAGCAGGATGAGTTTGGGGCGTGGTTACTGTAGCAGGATGAGAGTTTGGGGTGTGGCTACTGTAGCAAGCTAAGAGTTTGAGTCGTGGCTAATGTAGCAAGCTCAGAGTTTGGGGCGTGGCTAATGTAGCAGGATAAGAGTTTGGGGTGTGGCTACTGTAGCAAGCTAAGAGTTTGGGCGTGGCTAATGGCTGATGCAGCAGGTTGAAAGTTTGGGGCGTTGCTACAGTAGCAGACTGAGAGTTTGGGGTGTGGCTACTGTAGCAGCTAAGAGTTTAGGGCGTGGCTACTGTAGCAGGATGAGAGTTTGGGGAGTGGCTACTGTAGCAGGATGAGAGTTTGGGGAGTGGCTACTGTAACAGGATGAGTTTGGGGCGTGGCTACTGTAGCAGGATGAGAGTTTGGGGTGTGGCTACTGTAGCAAGCTAAGAGTTTGGGGCGTGGCTAATGTAGCAGGATGAGAGTTTGGGGCGTGGCTAATGTAGCAAGCTAAGAGTTTGGGGCGTGGCTAATGTAGCAGGCTGAGAGTTTGGGGCGTGGCTACTGTAGCAGGATGAGAGTTTGGGGTGTGGCTACTGTAGCAAGCTAAGAGTTTGGGGCATGGCTAATGTAGCAGGATGAGAGTTTGGGGTGTGGCTACTGTAGCAGGATGAGAGTTTGGGGTGTGGCTAATGTAGCAGGCTGAGAGTTTGGGGTGTGGCTACTGTAACAAGCTAAGAGTTTGGGGCATGGCTAATGTAGCAGGATGAGTTTGGGGCGTGGCTACTGTAGCAGGATGAGAGTTTGGGGTGTGGCTACTGTAGCAAGCTAAGAGTTTGAGTCGTGGCTAATGTAGCAAGCTCAGAGTTTGGGGCGTGGCTAATGTAGCAGGATAAGAGTTTGGGGTGTGGCTACTGTAGCAAGCTAAGAGTTTGGGCGTGGCTAATGGCTGATGCAGCAGGTTGAAAGTTTGGGGCGTTGCTACAGTAGCAGACTGAGAGTTTGGGGTGTGGCTACTGTAGCAGCTAAGAGTTTGGGGCGTGGCTACTGTAGCAGGATGAGAGTTTGGGGCGTGGCTACTGTAACAGGATGAGTTTGGGGCGTGGCTACTGTAGCAGGATGAGAGTTTGGGGCGTGGTTACTGTAACAGGAGGAGTTTGGGGCGTGGCTACTGTAGCAAGCAGAGCCAGAGGTGTTTAGCAGGTGTGGGATCATAACTGATATGTTAAAAACATTCAACTTCGGTTACAGGAGTGCAAGCAAAAATTCATTGCATTTAGACCTTTAAAGATTAAGCAGGTCATGAAAACGTCAAAGCGAACGGGGCATTGCGACTTTTTACTTTGTATCCCGAGTGCTTTTTTTTTAATAAAGTTTTGACTGCATGCATTTAGATCCTCGCCTCACGTCTTCAGCAAACAACAGTGACAGATATACTAATACTAATGCTGATAATTTGAGCTATAATTCATGTCAGTAGCACAGTTTATTACTTATGGGTTAGCGGTTTGTTCACATCTATAAGAAAAACGCACAAATTCATAATAAATCTATTAGGCATCTTTGAAATATCTCGTACACATCTCTGCGTGGAGCTTTGCGTGCAATCTGACTGGTCATGAATTAGGAGAGATGATCTACGTTCACTTCCATCTGATGATATGATTATATTTATTAGGATATTAGGCAGCTGCAGTTCTGAATGTTTTGCGAGTGTGTTTGTGCGTGAGGGAAGTAGAGGAGCTTAAATGACTTTAATATGAGACTGTATGTGGGGGTGAGCAGAATTGATCAGATTTATCCACAGCACCAAGTATACATTCATATCTCGCAACTGAAGTTTCATAACGCTTTCGACGAAGTCTGCATGTATAATGCACCGTAAAGGTACTGTTGATGGATTATAATGTATTCAACGTAATATGAGCTGTGTTTGCTCATAAATTACTGCAAACATTACAATACTAATGCATTCCTGGTTATACTTTTAATATCAGCATCAGTGTAATGATGCATTAAAACACGTGATCAACACCAGATATTGTATGTCTTGTCATGTTTTATAATACATTAAAATTTTTAAAAGATCAACAAAGAATAAGTAGGTATTATGAATCACAAACACATTCATAACTTGCATTTCTGTTCCACACTTTTGCATTAACAAAAAAAAGCATCACTCATGTTGCCATAAATGGCTGTCGCTGTGATTTACTCCTGGTTTATGGTCAATTGGAAGTGTATTTAGCATATGATGTCCAGTAGGGGGTGAAATAAAGTGACCCTGCCCTTGACCTGTTGGTGTAAATGACTATTTCTCACAGCAAACAGAATCATTCAGTGACTCAAATGAATCAGCTTTACCCATCGGCTCTTTAGGGCAAGAATAGCATGAAAGCTTGCCAGGTATAATCTTTAAACAGCACTGTGATAAAACAGTGACCTATATCATTGACCAGAGAAAAAGGCACCTGAAGCACAGACGTACAGACGCTTTCCCCTGGGTGAAACTACTGTACAGACATGAGCTCAGTGGATCTGCCGGATGAGGACAATCATCAATTTGCAGAAAGAAAGTAGCAGATGGTGAGGGAGGAAAAGTCTGAAAGCAGCAGGAGACTGCAGATACTGAACTGAACATGAAAATGAAACTACCCAGCAAGTACAGAGCGCTTTTACACAACACTGCATTTTGGTTGCAGGTCGGTAACGCTGCGGTACAAAACGCTCTAGTACCACACCTGCAACAAAAAGTTTTAGAGATGTTGTGAAACCTCTTAGGTCAGTTTGAAGCAGCCTCATAATGCGAATAAAAAGCAACAACAAACTGCAACGTTTTATTTAGGTTTTATAACGTAATCTATAAATTGAAATATTTCACAAATGTAGTCTTCTTTATAGACTGTTTATAACCTGTCAGCATCATATTTGTGGAATGTTTTCTTTACGTTTCTAAAAAAAATAAAAACAAGCTTACAGATGGTTAAATTGTTCAATGTTCAGTGGGGGGAAATTTAACATTTTACTTGAGAAAACTGTAATATTTTTTCAACTTTGTGAGATTATTACACTGTTATCAGTAATCAGCTCGTATCTAAAACATTAAACTGACAAAAGCAGAACGAACACAAAAACAATAATATCAATAACTATGAAAATGTCATAATATTTAGGTGTTTATTAACTAGAGGGAAGGTAAGATAAAAAAAAAAAAATGACAATTATTCAGATTTACATGAATCATTTAGCCAATGAAATTCAGTACGGCAAATTAGTTATGAAGAAAAATAAAAAATAAGAGATACTATAATATATTTATATATTTTGACATATTTTTAAAAAACACAAAAATTACTAAAACTAACTAAAAATAAAATGAATATATATGTATACAACAAAAATATATAATATAATATATATTTTTATCATTTTTTTTAGTTAAAGTTTTAGTAGAAGTAGTAATTTTAGTTATTTTAGAACATAAATGTTGCTTTGGCAGCTAGCAGAAATAAAATATTTTTTAAAATATTTTATTTTATTTCAGTTATTTTATTTTCAGTTTATTTATTTTTAATGGTTTTAGTTTACTATAATAACCCTGATCTCTATACCTCTCTTTATTACTGGCAAACACATTTCTTTTAAAGATCAGGTTGGATGTGGTAATGAGGCTTATAAAATGTCAAAAGTGGGCATTCCAACAACTTCCAGACAATGTTTTGCAACGTGAATATATAGTAATTATTAAATGCAGGCATCTTTCGTATTAAGCATGAATTGAGATCGCATCCTTTTTAATGTCGTTGTGTAAAGTAAAAACTGTCTAAAACATTAATTGACATCAACAGACAGGAATAACAGCCCAATCAAGTCAAATTAAAAACTGCTGACACAAAAGCAGTCACTTTAGAGCGATGAAGGATTCCATCATGTCATCCACACACATGTGACACACAACACATGTGAAATATTCATGAGACCCCCATTACCGCAGACACATCTCTCTCTCTCTCTCTCTCTGTTTCACTCTCTTTCTCTGACCCTCTTCACCTGCCTGCTTATTAAAATCTCATAGTATTAACTCTACTGCTCATGGCCAGGCTGAATAATTCAATCAGACTAAAGGAGTCAAATGAATCTTTAATGACATTAAAGCCACAGGGGGAGCAGAACCTGGACTCTGCCAGCGTTTACTCTGGCCTTCACCTGAGGCGAGAGACGGGGCTCGTTCTGCTTGACAGTCGCACCGATTTAGCCAGAAACGCTCATGAATTGACATCGAGATTCGTTTTCGTAGAGCTCCAGATCACAGGGAAAAAAAAGAAAAGAATCACAAGCGTAAGATGAAAGGACTAAAGATGGATTTAAGCTGGAAGAGATCAAATCTATCTAGTACTAGAGTCCTATTATTGCGCTCTTCATATTCGTTTCACATTTACCGTCACATTTCACCCAGTTGCATTAAATATCATAATTACTACAAAGCCATTGAGGGTCATTAAGAAATTGAACCATGACTCTTTTTTTTTTTTTTTTTGAATGTGGAGCCAGAGCCCAGAATAGCAGTAATAGAAGAGATATCTACCAAGAAATTGTGTTTAAAAATTGCACATGGTAGAAACTGCCCTAGTTTAATGTATTGCCTTCTTCATACTACTACTATTCGCAGTAAAAGCTTTTAAAGTCCTGATATGGATTGAAGCAAAGCTGTTTTTCCTTCTTCGCTTAGGAGTAAAAGAGGTCAACCTTTGCAGTGATATACTGTTAGCGAACTCTGCCCACATTTTGATGAATATGTTCCATGTTTTTACTCATGTCTGACCTCAACAGACTGAACAGAAGAAATTAACTGTGAAAGTGGGTGGAGCCCCAGAGCCACACCCACCTATTACATCAGTTCAAAGACATTTACCAGCCAGAGCGAACTTTCCTGGAAAGCTGTTTCGAACTCCAAACAGCCTGATTCAGCCTGATTTTGTTCGAAATGAAGTCACGCCAGTTTGTTCTTGAAGTATATTGGAGTACATTTGAACACACAACTGTTATTCTGTACATTTATACATACAATATTTTAAGTAACTGACCTGACTTGGCTTCTTCTAGTTCTTTGGCTTCCTCAAGTTCTTTGGCTTCTTCCTCTGTAAAAAGATAAATAGATCAGAGGGAAGTCCAAATACAAATGCAGTCATGAATTCGCACATGCCGAGGAAAAGCTCAGTTCAGGAACATCTGAAAATACAAAACATTCAACCTTGCAGAGGGAAATCCATGTGAAAAGATCAAGCTTTATGAGATAGTCACACAACCAACCAGCGTAAAGCTACTTCAGTGTTGGCAAACAGATCATGTAGCCAATAAAAAGACAATTTTATTTAATTATTTTGTTATGTGTAAATGCTATGCTATGCTACGCCTGCTATACACCAGAATACCGTTTCCATGAAAGGGTGTTCATGGTCTGCAACAATGCTTAGGTAGGTGGTACGTGTCAAAGTAACAAGGTCCAAGGTTTCCCAGAAGAACATTGCCCAAAGCATCACACTGCCTCCGCCAGCTCGCCTTCTTCCCATAGTGCATCCTGGTGCCATGTGTTCCCCAGGTAAGCGAAGCACACGCACCCAGCCATCCACGTGATGTGAAAGATAACGTGATTCCTCAGACCAGGCCACCTTCTTCCATTGCTCCGTGGTCCAGTTCTGATGCTCACGTGTCCACTGTTGGCGGTGGACAGGGGTCAGCATGGGCACCCTGACTGGTCTATGCAGCTCCATACGCAACAAACTGATG
>CM074441.1:791645-829145 GCA_037101425.1 Elopichthys bambusa | reverse complement strand
GTTCCAGCCACCTCGTTTTTTTCTTCACATGATTGCAGAATCCATCTCTATCTCTCCGCCAGTTCTTCTCCGTCCACCCATCATTCTTTCTTCCTGTCATTTCAACCTCCAAGTTCTGCAGTCCCTAGTTACACGGCGCGACTAATTATCTAGCCGGCGCTAATGAACTTCCAGCAGCACTGGAGGAGAGATGGCTTTGGCAGTAAGAGACTCTGTTCTGAACGCTGTCTGGCTTTTAGCATTCTGCTCAGACATGGCAGAGCTGTGGGTCTTCCCTGTGAATTATCACCCGCTGCGCCGCTCTCTCCAGCTTTGAGAGAAGAGACTGAGCCATGCAGAAAACAACAATATTCACTTCAGACTGTTGAATATATACAGTTATTATTATCCCACAGACTGACCCTCAAAATATGATTATTCCTGTGTGAGGGACCTACCGCCTACAATAAATGTCTATATATATATATATATATATATATATATATATATATATATATAAACTATGGCTGACAATTTTAATAAAATAATAAATGTCATGGTTACATGAAAGAATGAATGAATGATGTGTTTGGTCACAGTATACTAAATGGTGACTGGTATTAAAAAACTTTCTCTAATGGCATGAAGTTTGACTGATGCTTGAGTGTCCAATCACAGTTGGTTCAAGGGTGGTTTAAGGGTGTTTAACAGACAATAACAGTAAAGTAGTGGCCATGTCATCTGAGACTGGAGAAACTCAGCTGCACACATCCAGGTGAGCAGGTTAAGAGGAGATCAGGATCCAGAGACTGTTATTATCTAATATCTTCACGAGAAGCCTAAGAGAAAGCCTTAAGAAGTGACTGAAGGCCAGGTCTTGTTGATGAGTACATACTCAGTAGGAAGAGTCCTTACCAGCTCTCATCTCCTCACAGCTCTCCTGGATCTTCCTGCGGCAGACGGCAGCGAGCGCAATGAGCAGACCCAGCAAACACACGGCCAGACCCACCGTCACCCACAGAGCCACCGGAGGAAACACCAGATTTTGGCCTACAGACAGAGAGGACGACAGACCGTGAGCAAGAGAGACACACACAAAGAAACACACTAGTACTGTAGTAGAATTAACCACCATCATCATCATCATCATCTTCAGTAATATACACAGCAACAAACTCACACAATCATAATCTAATTGAGTTTTAATAACTGTACTCTCTAAATGCTCTAAATGCTGGTGGACTTAACCGGTTTTTATTCAGAATCAGAGCAATTATGTATATCATGTCATATTTTTATTTTATTTTTATCCAGTCAAGTACCCAATCAACATGTATTCTCAGAAGAAAAGGCTTCCATCAGGAACTTCATATATAGAACCTTTTTTCTAAAATCAGCTATTATACCTATTTAACTTTATGTCATCATTGTTAACATTTGATAGAACTAAACCAAAAAATATCAGAGCTTTCTTTTATCTTTTATCAACAACAATTACAGGGCATGTTCAGTCTTTTAACAACTTTTAATTAACAAAGTATCACACAAACCCACTATTTTTAGACATTTAGCTTCATCCTAATTTAGTGTGAAATAACTATTTTCAAGCACTAATCTTAAGTGTGTTACTTGCCGTTTCTTTGTAATTGTTTGAAAATTTGGGTAAGTAAAATGAACCTAATTTAAGATATATGCTTTAAAAACAAGTCTTAATACTGTATGCAATTTATCTTGATTTAATAATTTTTTATTTTTTTTAACTGGAGGTAAAAGTCTTGACGAACCCAAGTGCAGTTTATTTAAATCCAACAAACATAAACAAAATACAAAACAAAGTCTCGGCTTGGCATGGCTTCAAAATAAAACATGAACATGAAACAAAAACAAAAACTAGACGTGACAGATCCCCCGCTCTATGGGTGGCTCCCGACGCCCAACAAAACCAAAACTAGACGAAGTCCAGGAGGGTGGTGGAGTGGAGGTGGTCTTGGGGGACGGATGGTGGACCAGGTCCATGAGGTGAACAGGACATGGACCAGTGCTACATTCTCTGAAGATTCTAGCATGGTGGCCATCTTGGCTGAAGGCTTAGGCGTGGCAGCCATCTTATCTGAGGGCTCAGGCGTGGCAGCCGTCTTGTGAAGAGACTCAGTTGCGGCAGCCATCTTTTGAAGAGACTCAGGTGTGGCAGCCATCTTGTGAAGAGACTTGGGTATGGCAGGCATCTTGTGAAGAGATTCAGGTGTGGCAGGCATGACTTGAAGAGACTCAAACTTGGCAATCATGACTTGAAGAAACCTGGGCTTGGCAGGCATGACTTGAAAAGACTCGCTTGGCAGGCATGACGTGAAGAGTCTCTAACTGAGCAGGCATGACGTGAACATTCTCTGGCTGAGCAGGCATGACGTGAACAGTCTCTGGCTGGGCAGGCATGACGCGAACAGTCTCTGGCTGGGCAGGCATGACGTGAACAGTCTCTGGCTGAGCAGGCATGACACGAACAGTCTCTGGCTGGGCAGGCATGACGCGAACAGTCTCTGGCTGGGCAGGCATGACGCGAACAGTCTCTGGCTGAACAGGCATGACGTGAACAGTCTCTGGCTGGGCAGGCATGACGCGAACAGTCTCTGGCTGGGCAGGCATGACGCGAACAGTCTCTGGCTGGGCAGGCATGACGCGAACACTCTCTGGCTGGGCAGGCAGTCTCTGGCTGGGCAGGCATGACGTGAACAGTCTCTGGCTGGGCAGGCATGACGTGGATAACTCTCGACATGACGGTCGGGACGTGGAAACTCTCTGTTGTAATGGCTACACGATTTCTGTAAGAGCGATTTCTGTCTTCCAGTTTGAAAATCAAAGTAACGTCACAAAATCTGACGTCATTGTGTAATACCGGCAAGATCCGGAGTGCTGATTGGCTCCAGTATGGGCTGGTCGAACATGCTGACGTCAACAGTTTCAAGCGGTTCTCTGCATTTATTCATGACGAAAAGCTCTTTCAGTACAATCACTGCGCTGTAGTATGCATAAGATTATAATTGCAGTATTATGCATGAGGAAGTATCACTTTTCTTGCCTCTGTCTCTATTGTTGTCATTCAGAGATGTGTCGTAGGTGCTGGTTTCCTCAGTGCTACAACACAAAAATGCATTTCCTGCAACACGACCAGAGCAGAAATTCGGGTGCATGTGGTTTGTTTTGCTGTGATCTACCAGTACAAATGGAAAATATGTTTACATGAGATCGCATTACAGCAGAGAATTCAAATGTCACAAAAGTGCTGTTCATTCACCTCTGTGTTCGGACACGCGAGCCGTGTGTATGTTTCCCTCAGCACAGTAGCACATGAGTGTTGTTTGTATTTAGTCTGCTATGCGGTCAGAACTGGAGTTTGAATACGAACACATGAAAAATACAATTGTTACACACGGAGCTCCATGATGAGTATAACAACATTCGCCACCTGGATCAAAGATTATGTACAGAATAAAGTGTCCGACACATGGCAAACATGAGGGTTTAAATACACAAGGACTAATCACCAGACAAGACACACCTGTGCACAATCAACTCAATGAACCAATGACAAAATAGAACATATGACAAGGGAGGACATGGCAGGATCACATGACACAAACAAAGGAAACACATGGCAAAAAGGAGCACATGGCAAACATGGAAACAAAGCAATGACAACATAACAATAGACATGACTAAAAATGAAACATGAACATGAAACAAAACCAAAACTAGACATGACAAGATGATTAAAATAAAATAGAAATAAACTAATAATAAAAATAAATAAATACAATGAAATGAAATGAATCAAAATTAACCTAATATATATTCTTTGAAAACAAGTCATAATATTTTCTGCAATTTATCTTGATATTTTTAGTTGATCACAAACAGTACAAAATACTGATTATTATTATTATTATTATCATTATGTATATATATAGCAGTATAAGTGGAATCAGAATTGTTATGCCGGAATCTGAAGTTCAGTCTGATTCCATCCTTCCGATCAAATCCCTGCGGAATTTCCTCTCGGCACAGTTCATCTTAAAACCAGTGCCATCCTGAGCCTCATGTGATTTCTTCCCTTTTCACAGGCTCCCAGATGACTATCTGAAGACTGTGTTATGTTGTCACCATGGTGTTTTATTTATTTTATTGTTTATCAAGTTCACTACAAGACTACTCTGCTTTCAGCTGGATAACCGTCCATCAGATCGCACAGGACAAACAGAGACGATTCAGCCTCCGTATGAACGGCAGAGGAAAGTAAACTGGACAGTGATACAGAGACAGAGATATTACAACCTCCAAATTTCCCCGGGGCATAAAAGTGAAGGAGACGAGAGGAAAACAGACAGAACGAGAGGAAAGCTAAGCAGCACTAAAAGAGCAAACACAATATGGCGCCGCACACTCCACCTGGATAATTGAAAAACAAAGTCAAAAGAAGAGCTGGCGTACAGTGGGGAAATGACAAATCACCTGAAGCATTGGAGCTGGAAGGACGGAACGATAACGCTGAGCCAAAAAGAGGTCAGGATGCATCATTGTTCCCTTTCTGTGCAGAACAGAACAGAGAACAGTCGACTAAGAAAAGGAAGCAAGCGGCCGGTGTTTGAGCGCACCAACACAACACAAATAAAACGCTCATTTACAGGCGAGATCACAGATTTGGCTGGCAGCACCGGTGCTCCTCATTAGCTGTTTTCAGCAGCAGGGTTCAGTATCTGCCGCGGTAAACCAGCACACAACAGATGCTTTCAGGCCCATGTGTACGAGCCTGTTGTGTTTCCAACTGAAACCGTTTCACCGTATTACCCTGCATTTGGTGAGCCGTGAGCAGATGAAACCAGGACTAATATTGCGAAAGCCTCGCAGATCCCGCTCTGCTCCTTCAAGCTGTCAGTTTTTGTAAACAGCAAGAAAGCCTTCAGAAAAGTGTCTTATTCATTAGGTCTTACCAGACATGTTCACAAGTCCCTGCGGTCAAGTCCAAGTCAAGTCTCAAGTCTTTAGGGGTCCAAGTGAAGTCTCAAGTCAAGTCTTTGTTCTATTTTTATCAATATTTTTTTTTCAGCTAGTTGTTATTGTAATTAACAGGGTATTTAAATATCAAAACAGATTACTTTCACTTTAAATGGTCTAATAAAGCACACAAAATACTACATAAATCATTTCTATTACTTTCTAACTTTACACAAAATTATACCATTTAGAACCACCGCAAGGAAAAAAGTGGTGTGTTTTTTGAGCTATCCGAGTTGCCGTAGTTTGCTGTAGATCTCAAGCAGTGCTGGAAAATGTAGTCTTCCAGTGAGCGCCGGCGGTAACAAAACTTATGTATAGACAAGCGTTACAGTAAACAAAACAACAAACATTTCCATCTGTGCGTCTCGTTTGTGATAAGGCGATATAATAACGCACTGCGACTCAACAAACCAATCTGTGGAAATGATTCCCTTCGGATTAATTGATTGCTTTTCAAATTAAATGACAAAGTTTATCTCAAGGTAAGGCTTGGCTATATTGTTATTATTTGTTGCTAATTTAACAAGTTTTCTAATGGGTGATGAATTCACGTGTCTTCAGATGCGTCACGCGCTCGATGGCTTGGTGTGTTTAGAGATGATTTGTGATATTCACTGCTGCAGCACATATTTGGGAATGAATAGATAGTAAAATGTGGTGCTTCGTGCCATCGTGTAGGGAAGTAAATAGAGATTGAATTGGGAATGTCACGCCAAAAGACTCACAAGTCTCTGTCTTCAAGTCCAAGTCAAGTCTCGAGTCAAGTCTCGAGTTAGTAGTTCATGAGCCCAAGTCAAGTCGCAAGTCGTTTATTTTTGCTTCTTAAGTGCGACTCGAGTCCAAGTCGCAGACTCGAGTTTCCATCTCTGGGTCTTACACTGAAAACGAGCTGAACGCGGCCCAGTTTCTGTCAGATAACAAGTGAAATAAAGTTAAATAATAAAATAGAAAATAAATAAAAAACAAAATAAAATAATTAAATAAATAAAACAAAATTAAATTAAATTAAATAATGAAATAAAGTTAAATAATAAAATAGACAATAAAATAACAAAAAAAAATGAAATGAAATAATAAATTACAATAGAAAATAAACAAAACAAAAGAAAATAAATTAACAAAATAAAATAAAATAAAATAATGACATTAAAAGTGGCATTTTCTTGTAACTTTGCTCTTGAACTTTAAGGTGGGTGACTTTGAAAATAAATGAGGGGAAATAAAATAAAATAAATTAAATTAAAATTAAATAATGAAATAAAGGTAAATAATAAAATTAAAAAAATTAAAATAAAATGAAATAATAAAATAAAATAAAAAATAAACAAAAAAAATAAATTAAAATGAAATAAAACTAAATAAAAAAAAATAATAATATAGATAAATAAATAAATAAATAAATAAAACAAAACAAAATAATATTTTAAAATATATATAAATAAAATAAAACAAAATTAAATTGCACATTAAATGTGGCCTTTTCTTGTAACTTTGCTCTTGAATGGCTCTTGAACTTGAAGGTGGGTGACTGAAAATAAATGAGGAGAAATAAAATAAAATACAAAATAAATTAAATTAAAATTAAATAATAAAATAGAAAAAATATTAAAATAAAAAAATATTAAAAATAAAATAAAATAAGTCACATTAAAAGTGGTCTTTCTTGTAACTTCGCTTATGAATGGCTCTTGAACTTGAAGGTGGGCGATTGTGAAAATAATGAGAGTTAATGGGAAAAAATATCAAAATCCTCCTTGGAGCCAAAAAGATAAAAATAGGCTGGACACAAATGTGACGGGCTGTAACCGTGTATGCTTAAGAATCAATACGACAGCTGGTACTATATTAATGTCTTTGAGTGCGATCCACGTAAGTATCAGTTCAAACATGCCGAAAAAAAGTCAATAACATAGTAAAGCACTGCGAAATCTGGGCTTATTTCCCTTGGTAACTCACAGACAGCCACAGAGATGATATGCACCGGACGGCAGCGCTGACAGAGGATATCGATGTATTGATGCGGCCCGAGAGAAAAAAGCCACAGATACAGGAGACGGTGGCAGCCAGATCTGTTATAATTTGTAGAAGAGCAGAGAAACCTGCTGAAGAGAAGGTGTGCGGCACTACAGTATCACACGCCATGTGTTTAAAAACGTCTTCTAAAGGTTAATAAGACAGCTGATTAAACTCACTTCTGTTTATTACTTTATTTCTGTGCCATACCAGCTGAACATGGTGAAAGTGTGGTGTGGTCTTCCACACAGACCTCCAGGAGACGCATCAGTCTCGCTCGCTGCTCATTAACGAAGGTCAGAGAAAGTTTAAATCATACTAAATTACCACATGAGCAGATGCTTATTTCCTAACTGTACGGATCCAATTTATCTTGATCTCTTGTGAGCCGAGGTAAAACATCATGTTGATAGGACAGAACGGGGTGACGTGAACGCTGTTCTGCTCTGACTATGTCTCAAAACCCGGAGCGATGCCTAATCATATTACATCACTTTTTTTGGGCCTCGCAGGCATGCTGATGTGTCAGATTATAGTAGTGAAATTATGTAACTTTTAATAATCTTAAATAGATGCCCTCATCTATTATAATCTACAACAGCCAAGCTAAAATAAAATAAGAAAATAAAACAACAATTTTACTTGACAAAACACAAGGCACTGAAAACAGCAAGAAACATTGAAAACTCAGCTTTAACATGACAGGAATAAATTACATTTTTACAATATATTCAAACAGAAAACAGCTCTTATATATTGTAGTAATATCTCACAATATTACTGTTTTTACTGTATTTTTGATCAAATAAATGCAGCCTTGGTGAACAGAAGAGACTTAACTTTTGACTGGTAGTGTATTTACTAAAACTAGGTTACATTTTTTGCTATCTGATCCAAAATAAGTGAACTGCTCTCTCTCTCTCTCTCTCTCTCTCTCAGGGTGAAGGAGGCCTGATGAAGATAAATGTTGTAAAAGTCTCCCATTTCAGCGCTGTTGTCCCTTAAGGCCTGTAGGCTCATATTTCTCTCTTACTATTGTTTGATGATGTGATTTTGTTTCCCTCTCTTATAGATATATCCCAAATGTCTCTCATCACCCATCATCTTCCTCTGTAAGCCCTTATTCATCTCTTTCTACCTCGCTCTCTTTCTCAGTTGCCAAAGACACACAAGGACGTACGTTCATCTTGGCTCTCACCTCTAACAGTTTCTCAAGTGTCTGGATGCTGTGGGCCAGACGCATACGAGTATTTTATATCGCTTACGTTCGGAACAATATGTTCCAGTACTGCAGTTTGGACACAATGAACCGCACTGAACAGAGATCAGAAGTGACCATCCATTCACTTCTATATTATTCGATTACTGCATTTGTTTACGTTCCAGTGTCTCCCATGGCAACCAAGGGAGTTCCAGGCTCCGCCCCTCCACTCACGGGTCAGACCGAACAGAGCAGCTCCACTTCTGCAGGGTTTTCTACTGTTGCTCTCCTTTCATCTCCTGGAATAAAAAGTTCAAACACCTCCCGGCCTAACCTCTGCTCTTCTCTCCCGATACGCTGATCAAAGCTCTCGCTCTCCTTTTACCGGTCACAGAGAGAGTCGCCGCACCACAATAGCAAGGTGTGTTGCTGCAAATGTGTTGCTGATGCTCGCGGTGAACAGAAGGAGCCGGGCCTTATGGGGCGAATACAAACTGAGCCGAATATAAGACAGGTTAGACTGAGACGGACAGGCGGGGCGAGAGGTGAGCCAAAATGTTGTCATAATTTATTCACCTCCTCGTATCACGTTCTTTCTTCCGAGAAGCACAGATCTCAGACAGGTTCAGTGATAATCTTCCCCTCCTGACTGCATTTTTAAAATTGTCACTGCATGATTGGTCATGTGATACACAAGAACCATTAATGACATCAAGATTAAAGTCACCATGAAATCAAAATGGACAATTCATCGGTGCACATCATCGTTTTAAATTCATCACCCTATCAATCATGTTGTCACAGTTAAAATCCTCCACATACAATTTAACTTAATTTCCTTCCGTATCGAGAAATGTAGTCGCACGTTGATCTGCCGGTCGCGGGTCTTTCATGTGGAGACTCTCCTTGTGTGTTTGCATATGCGTACATCTTTATAAAAGTTCACAATATTGTTGTAGAGGAAATATAATGTGATAACATTGAATAAATATATTTTTTTCATCAGATTAGACCCAATCATTGGTCTTGAACGTTTGTAGTTTTTTAACACTTTTTATTTGTGTTTGTAGTTCTAATGTGCAATGGTTTGTTGGCAATATTAGCGGATCTGCACTTCGAATTCTGAATGGAAATAATAGACCATAATAATCATTTCAACATACTACAGTTTGGGTCGTATGCAAATTGGGACGCAGCGTAAATCTTTATTAATTCATAATCTGCTCTGGTCATCATAATTTATGTGAAAAGGAATAAAAATAGTTCTTTTACTGCCTCTAGTGTTCATTTAAAGGGGTGGTTGATTATGATTTGACTTTTGTAACTTTAGTTAGTGTGTAATGTTGCTGTTTGATCATAAACAACATCTGCAAAGTTACGACGCTCAAAGTTCAATGCAAAGAGAGATATTTTCTTTTACAGAAATCACTGTTTAAGGACTACAACAAACGGCTGGTAGGAACTACAACGAGCTTCTTCCTGGGTTAGTGACATCACAAACCATAACATTTACATAAACCCCGCCCCTGAGAACACACAACAAAGGGGGTGTGGCCATGTTGGGCTGCTTTAGAGAAGAGGAAGAGTTGTTGTAGTCGAGTGTTGTTGACATGCCGTCATTTTACGCCGGACTGCTTCACAAACGAGGGTCAATTCAACGAAAAAAGATGAACATGACGGCACATGCTAGTGGATGAGTTGAATCAACTCCACAGCAACTACATAAATTTATCCACTAACCATTCAGAAACGTCTAAAAGTTGTAACTTCTTCCCGAGTCTCTCCATCAGTGTTGACTCCGGTTTGAACAATGTAAGGCTGAACACCGTCCTCATTTTGGCTGCGTGAGATTCTCCAGCTTTGTTGTTGTTGAGCAACCGAAGCGCGAGCTGTTAAAGCTCCGCCCTCTTCTGGAAAGGGGGCCGGGAGCAGCAGCTCATTTGCATTTAAAGGGACGCCGTGTTTTTGCTCACACCCAAATAGGGTCAAGTTTGACAAGCTATAATAAATGATCTGTGGGGTATTTTGAGCTGAAACTTCACATTCTGGGGACACCAGAGACTTATATTACATCTTGAAAAAGGGGCATAATAGGTCCACTTTAAGCTGCAGTGAATTGTGTATACTGTAGGTATCTTTTTGGAGCAAAAATGTTGGTAGAGGCAGGCATGTTTTTCCAGTGAGCCTGTGTTGAGAAAGTCCAGCTGTCTGTTATCACCTCACACAACACCTCACTATCAACACAGAGACAAACGCGTGTCCTCCCAAAACACATCTGAAAACACTGCCATCTCCGCTCCCGGAGCTCCCTGACATTTGAAAGATTATTCATTTTTATTTATCCATCTATTTATTGTCCTCCCCTCCAACAAGCCCACTAAGGGATCTCCATGAATTCTGATTAGCAATAATAACAATAAATGTAATCGCAAAGACGCCGAGCCAGAAATGTCAGAGGACAGGGATTAGCTAAACAGGACGACATGAGACGGGCGAAGATTTGATTTCTTCCCTTCAGAGGGATTCAGATTGAATAAATGACTCTGGGTTCGTGTCTGACGTCAAGCATTCATCACAATGAGCGGAAGATGATCACTGTTTTGCTTCAACGTTGTTTTTGTTTTCTTGATAAAATGTGTGAGAAAAGATGAAGATGCACCTCTGTTTTTGTTTTTGTTTTTTTTTTGTCAGATCAGCATATTTGCCTAGAGACACTTCTTCTTTCTGTGAGTTTGACTGAATCACTTTATAGCGGAGAAAATAAAGGGCTTGTTAGCTCTCAGAAGAGACACTCATCTTTAACCCTCGACACCGCTTCTGATTCATTAAACAACATGCTTTCTGAAACACCACTGCTCTTCACAGCAAAAACACGATCTAGACACTGTAAACACTATCAAAACTTTACTCTGTTTGTTTCCCTTGTGAAAACACTGAACTTTAGTATACTTTTAAAAAGAGTACAAAAAAATGCTGTGTTAAAAACAACCCAAGTTGGGTTAAAAATGGACAAACCCAGCAGTAGCGGTAGTTTTATTTAACTCAACTACTGTTTAAAAATTACTGTATTGCTGTATTGTGTCTGATTTCTAATTTCCAACCTATATTTGTGTCTATTTTAAGCCAGATATATAGTAATTTAAAAAAAATAGTTGGGTTAAATAAAACTGCCCAGCACATTGGGCAAACATTTAACCCAATCGCTGGGTTAAAACAACCTAATTTCTGTTAAAACAACCCAATCACCTGGTTTGTCCATTTTTAACCCAACTTGGGTTGTCTTTAAACCAGCATGTTTAGGAGTGTACTTATTATGGAAATAATATACTTATATACTAGAATATAGTTAAGTGCTGAATGTACATAACTGAATGTAATGTTTCCTGGCACTTAATTCCTTGTTATATTAAATGCATTTAGTTGAATTTAAGAGTTAATTTTAAGTTTTTGAACCACTTAGGACTTCAGTATATCTTTATATGTAATATAATTACTACTATTGTCTTTTAAACATGGCTAGGTTTAGGGATGCACCGATACCATTTTTTAAGGACCGAGTACGAGTACCGATACTTTTCTTCTAGTACTCGCCGATACCGATAGATTTATTAATTTCTCTCTCTCTCTCTCTTTTTTCTTTTTTTTCTTTTTGGTGATGTTGCAGTTTTCCAAGCACAACACAGTGAGATTAATGAATGTAGGACAGCCTCTTTATTATTACTCTAACGAAAAAAGTAACAATTTTTATGTGCTTGTCACAAACTTAAAGAACAAAAATGTCAGTGTCCGATAACCTTCAAAGGGCATAATTACCAATATATATAATTGTTGATATATAAAAAAGAAATTTACAAACAACACAACAAATACTATAGAGATACAAATTAAATAAACTTGTTTTTCAGATACAGTAGGTTTATTTACCATGTATACATTTATTTAACATATTTTGCTGTTTTATTAACATTAATGACAAATATAGGCTACGGTCCCTTTAAGACCGAGTCCATGGATACTGACACATATCCTGTTTTCACCCAAATGTTTACGTCCACTTAAGCCATAACCGACTGTATTTCTTTGGTATCGGGGGTATTTTTACGAGTACGAGTACACAAGCTTGTTATCGGTATCGGTGCATCCCTAGTTAATTCACTAACTTTCCGTTTGAGAAACTCTCTCTGATGTGCCGCACATTTCAAGCACAAACTGAGAAATAATGCTAGCAAATAAGATAACATCTCTAACCTACTTAGAAATACATTTAAAGCGTATGGGCTAAAAGAGCAGAAAAATAAAGTACTGGGGTCAGAGAGTTTTCTTAGCTTAAAGGGCAGGGCAGACCGACTCTCAGCAGTAGAAACACCAGCATGTAAACACACTCACAAACTCATTGTCCTTCCCTCTCCGATCAATAAAGTACCTCTTCATACATCCACACAAATATCTGACATATTCAGGAGAGCTCCGCTGCACTGGTTAAGTGAATGTACTGTACCAACAAGGCAGTAATAGATCCTTGTGTGCCACTGAAAAATAAACTGCATTAAAGCATGCGGTGCTTTAAAACACTACAGTCTGCAACTTAAAAGACGTGAAAACAGCGCTTTTTGTAAAAAGATTTTCTTAGGGTTGACTAGTCATTTGCAGAACCCCAAAACTAGTTATTTAGTGTGACACATCCCTAAACCTCTAGTTCTCACTTCGAGGTAAAAAAAAAAGAAAAGAAGGATGAAGGGAGAGTAAGAGAGGAGGGGACAGGAAAGAAATAAGTGTGAAGCCGAGTAGGACAGCTAATTAAGTGCGTGTGTACAGTTCAAAGCAAACACATTGCAGAGCGCTCATTAGAAGCCAGAGGAGACGAGCCGAGCGAATGTAGGGCAGCCTACAGTGCTGATGTAAAAGCCCAGGAGGGGACGATGGTCACTCCGTCCTGTCGCCAGCACGTCCCTCAGGGGAAGGAAAGCAACCGAGGCCGGTCACGTGACCCCTGACTGACAAGAGCTCCATCACCGCAACACATCTCTCCCACGCCGCTGACATTAAGATGTTGGAGGCAGACTGGGCTATTGATTTTTCGCTCCTCCATTTGCTCGCTCTTCCCTCTTGCTTGCTCTCTCTCTCTCTCTCTCTCTCTCCCTTGCTGTCTTGCTCTCTGTCTTTTATGGACACAAGTGAGGCAAACTTTGGGGGCAATAATCAGCTGAAAAAGTTGGATTCTGTAAATTTTTAATTAGCTTTAAAACAAGCAGCTGCTGGGCGAGCGAGGAGGTGTAGGAAGCGATCACTAGTGACAGCTATCAACGCCACTGCAGATACTATCAGCTCGCCTGACAGCCTTTCAGCCAGCAGGGACTGATTGGACACAGCCGAGTGTGTGCTTGTGTGTGTGATGGTGTCTAAATACACCCCTTGATGTAAGAGTGCTCCTGTTTGACGGTGTAACTCCACACGGGGGGCATTTAAATGAGAGATCGCACATTTAAAATGAACCTGAACCTGTAAGACTCGGGCCGAAATGAGTCGATAGAACATATACGACGATTTCCTCTGTGAATCTTATATGTACTGAGGTGCAAATGTCTCAGAGCAATAAAATGCTTCTGTTTTGCACTTCAGCAGTTTTTTAGAAATATCTACTTCATGTCATGTATAATATAATATATTATATTTTATTATATTATATTATAAATTTTTTTTTACAAAATCAAATTTTTTTCTTCACATCATAATTCTTTATAATATAATATAATACAATATAATATAATATAATAATTACTTTTTTTCGAAATAGAAATATTTTCTTCATGTTATAATTCTTTATAATATAATAACATAATATAATGACTGTTTTTTTTCAAAATAGAAATATTTTCTTCTTGTTATAATTCTTTAATATAATATAATATAATATATAGTTTTTTTTAAATAGAAATATTTTCAAAAAAATTTCTTTACATCATAATTCTTTATAATATAATATAATAATTACTTACTTTTTTCAAAACAGAAATATTTTCTTCATGTTATAATTCTTTATAATATAATAACAATATAATGACTTCGTTTTTTTCAAAATAGAAATATTTTCTTCTTGTTATAATTCTTTAATATAATATAATATATAGTTTTTTTTTCAAAATAGAAATATTTTCTTAATGTTATAATTCTTTAATATAATATAATATAATATAATATAATATATAACAGCTCATCAACAGACTAGCTTATATGAACCAGAGGAACAAAACATAACAATAGGGTCAGGAAAACTGGTCATAAAATTAATAATACAAATGTATTTAGCTAAAAATTGTCTTGTTTATTGGATTGAATCTAATCAAGACTGTAACCGTGTCATATTACAGCACAAAAATCAAAAGATATACAGTATATTTTGCATAAAGAAACAGAAGCAGATTTTTATGAAAATTATTTTCATGACACATGACACACTAATTCTCATTTCTGTAATGCATCCATATGTTTTACTTTTGAGTTAGTTTGTAATTATTCTAAACGATTTTTCTTGATGATTCTCATTAGTTTCTCATGACTGTAATAGTAATGGAAATAATCCTGCGCAAACACAACTGTTTTTTAATTAAAATCAGCAAATTACGGGCAGTACAGCAAATACTATCATTATGTATAAATAATTTACTATTTAAATATCATCACTGTTTTTTGCAGTATAGTAATGAGAGCTGCTGAGGAAAATTAACTGCTTAATTGACACTAAACTAATTTCACAGTGCAAGAAAATCTTCAGGCTTCATTTCCAATACAAAATATCATTTTTAGAAATATGGCCCAAATGAGATTCACTCACATGGTAATATATTAGTATTCATATTGTCAATAAAAAAATGTATTTATTTTTTTAATTTGATTCGTCATCTGCTTTGTACAAAATGAATCTGATCCATCACATTAACACTGGACATTAATCTGAAGAGAGTGACAAGTGAAAGCAAATACAGCAGCAAATCTCCATTTCTGTGCGAGAACGATAATTGATTATCTGTGACAGACATGACATCATTCAGCCAATTAAAACACACGGCCCTCTTCTGGAAACAGTGTCGGGAAGAAGCTGTACCTCTCGCAACTTAAAATAGAATAACTTAAAATTTTTAATCTTAGATCTAAATTTTATTTAATTTTTTTTTTTTTAAGACTACAGTCATAATATAAAAATATAATTTTAACAAAAAAAAAACCTTCTACAGTAGCCACGCACCAAACTTTCAGCCTGCTACAGTAGCCACGCCCCAAACGCTCAGCCTGCTAGAGTAGCCACGCCCCAAACTCTTAGCTTGCTACAGTAGCCACGCCCCAAACTCTCATCCTGCTACAGTAGCCACGCACCAAACTTTCAGCCTGCTACAGTAGCCACGCCCCCAACGCTCAGCCTGCTACAGTAGCCACGCCCCAAACTTTCAGCCTGCTACAGTAGCCACGCCCCCAACGCTCAGCCTGCTACAGTAGCCACGCCCCAAACTTTCATCCTGCTACAGTAGCCACGCACCAAACTTTCAGCCTGCTACAGTAGCCACGCCCCCAACGCTCAGCCTGCTACAGTAGCCACGCCCCAAACTTTCAGCCTGCTACAGTAGCCACGCCCCAAACTCTCATCCTGCTACAGTAGCCACACCCCAAACTTTCAGCCTGCTACAGTAGCCACGCCCCAAACTTTCAGCCTGCTACAGTAGCCACACCCCAAACTTTCATCCTGCTACAGTAGCCACGCACCAAACTTTCAGCCTGCTACAGTAGCCACGCCCCCAACGCTCAGCCTGCTACAGTAGCCACGCCCCAAACTTTCAGCCTGCTACAGTAGCCACGCCCCAAACTCTCATCCTGCTACAGTAGCCACGCACCAAACTTTCAGCCTGCTACAGTAGCCACGCCCCCAACGCTCAGCCTGCTACAGTAGCCACGCCCCAAACTTTCAGCCTGCTACAGTAGCCACGCCCCAAACTCTCATCCTGCTACAGTAGCAACGCACCAAACTTTCAGCCTGCTACAGTAGCCACGCCCCCAACGCTCAGCCTGCTACAGTAGCCACGCCCCAAACTTTCAGCCTGCTACAGTAGCCACGCCCCCAACGCTCAGCCTGCTACAGTAGCCACGCCCCAAACTTTCATCCTGCTACAGTAGCCACGCACCAAACTTTCAGCCTGCTACAGTAGCCACGCCCCCAACGCTCAGCCTGCTACAGTAGCCACGCCCCCAACGCTCAGCCTGCTACAGTAGCCACGCCCCAAACTCTCATCCTGCTACAGTAGCCACACCCCAAACTTTCAGCCTGCTACAGTAGCCACGCCCCAAACTTTCAGCCTGCTACAGTAGCCACACCCCAAACTTTCATCCTGCTACAGTAGCCACGCACCAAACTTTCAGCCTGCTACAGTAGCCACGCCCCCAACGCTCAGCCTGCTACAGTAGCCACGCCCCAAACTTTCAGCCTGCTACAGTAGCCACGCCCCAAACTCTCATCCTGCTACAGTAGCCACACCCCAAACTTTCAGCCTGCTACAGTAGCCACGCCCCAAACTTTCAGCCTGCTACAGTAGCCACACCCCAAACTTTCAGCCTGCTACAGTAGCCACACCCCAAACTCTCATCCTGCTACAGTAGCCACACCCCAAACTTTTAGCCTGCTACAGTAGCCACGCCCCAAACGCTCAGCCTGCTACAGTAGCCACGCCCCAAACTCTCATCCTGCTACAGTAGCCACACCCCAAACTTTCAGCCTGCTACAGTAGCCACGCCCCAAACTTTCAGCCTGCTACAGTAGCCACACCCCAAACTCTCATCCTGCTACAGTAGCCACACCCCAAACTCTCATCCTGCTACAGTAGCCACGCCCCAAACTCTCAGCCTGCTACAGTAGCCACACCAAAAATCTCTCCGCCTTCTACAATAGCCACGCCCCAAACTCTCATCCTGCTACAGTAGCCACGCCCCAAATCTCTCCGCCTTCTACAATAGCCACGCCCCAAACTCTCAGCTAAGTTGAATGCGCAGGGACTCAAATGAATCTTTTTTTGAAAGGAAAGTCTGTCATTATCAGTTTAAGTCGGCTGGCTATAGACCTGCATGTGCAGTTCAGTGCACATATAATCATTTTAGACATATAATCATTTTAGCGTCACACTAAAAATAAGTGGTTTTGAACCCAGCTGAGCTACTGTCACTACGGTTGCTACTGCATGATGTAATTACGGTAGTAACGTAGCTACTCCCAAATACCGTCAGGGAACAAACGCCTCCAATGACCTCATCCACATGAATCGACGACAGCAGTTCCTAAAAACAGCAGCTCGAGGTGCGTTCGGCTGAGCGACAGGCCACTGATGGAGCGCAGCGTATATTACATTAATAAGAGATCATTTTTAGGCGAAAAACCTTGAAGCTTGAAGTATGTAAATCAGGTGTGCGTGTGTGGGAGTGAAAGAGAGAGAGTTTGTGCATGTGTGTGCGTTAACACAAATCATCTTAAGAAAAACACTTCATTTTTTTCAAGGACTCTTATACTTCTGTTTGGTCATTTGTGAGCAGAGCTGAAATGCAGATGAGTCTGTTTTCTTTTTTACAGCAGTGGAGCTGAAGGCCTTGATTTGATTTCTATTCATTCTGTGACAGCTCTCTCTCTCTCTTTCTTTCTCTCTCTCTCTCTACCCAAACCAATTAAACTTAATGGCCGTCAGCACCTTCCCCACCAGATCTGCATCTTTAACTATAGCTCAGATAAAGACAAACATCACTTTATTTATTCGTATACTCATTTACTTATTTACAGTCCACACTTTTGGGCTGTGGCTGTAGTTTTGCATTCAGAAATTATTATTTTTGGACGCTTGAACTTTCTGGCATACACATTTTTAGCACTATTTATGGGAAGAATATGAAGAATAAAGGAATAAACAAAATAAATAAATAAGAATGAAGCAGAATTTAACCCTTCAATTAAAAAAACGTTACACATAGGTCCACAGTGGACAAAAATGTCCATGTCAAAAACTGTCAAAAATTTGAAGCTTGGGAGTACAGACTTAAGTTTGGTCTCATTTTCAAGAAGACACTTGGCAGATTATTGTAAAGTTTAAAAAGTGAAACAAACAAACAAAAGTTAAAAAATATATATTTTATGAAACATGCTGAACTATAAATCAAAGCCATAAATCTAAACAAGTTGTGTTCCAAATTTGAGGTTGATATCTCAAAAAGTCAGATTTTGTTTGGCTGCAGTACCAAATTTTCCCCATTAGATGCCAGCAAAACTCCACTGGTGCACACAGTGGGTGGTAGAGTGCAGTTTTTCTCTCTCAAATATTAAAGCACACACACAATTATTATTATTATTATTATTTATTACACACATATAAACCACAATCTGACATCCACACCAACACACCCACACAATTATAGCTGCATAATTTATCCAACTGGCTCTATAGAAGCAGAAAACAGGAATAAAGCGAATATTTGCTTTATAGGCCAAACCTGAGAAAATGGCACCAATAGTACAAATTTAAATTCTAAAGCCTTGCCAACAAAATGAAAGCATATAACAAATGTTATCTGCATCATAAATGTTAAATACTTTTTCACCCAATTTAGAACTGCACACACTGTAAAAAAAGAATTGTTGGTTTAACTTAAAAAAGGAAGTAACATGGTTGCCTTAAAATTTTGAGTTCATTGAAATTAAAAATTTTAGTTAATACAATGAAGACGATTGGTTTAATCAACAGAAACTCAAAATATTGGGGTTTCTGAACTATATTAATTATTGAAGTAGATTTGACAAAAGAAAAAATGTGTTAAATCATGAATTTTTTTTTATTTATTTTTTTTACAGTGTATAAGAACTATATGGGGGAAATAAATAAATATGCATAACTGAAAAATAAATATTTAAACGAACTACAAAAATACATAAGTATCACAGGAATTAATAAAGGAGTAAACTAATAATTTCACTTTACCTCATAACTGAATCTTTTTGTTTTTTGTTCCTCCATGCGCTCTTAGAAAAAAAAGTTCATTGGGGTTTATATAGACTCAATTTCAAAGAACCCTTTACACCAAAAATGTTCTATATAAGAAGAGATGTCTTTGCATAATACTTTCATGTTTAAAGGGGTGGTTGATTATGATTTCACTTTTTTAACTTTAGTTAGTGTGTAATGTTGCTGTTTGATCATAAACAACATCTGCAAAGTTACGACGCTCAAAGTTCAATGCAAAGAGAGATATTTTCTTTTACAGAAATCACTGTTTAAGGACTACAACAAACGGCTGGTAGGAACTACAACGAGCTTCTTTCTGGGTTAGTGACATCACAAACCATAAAATGTACATAAACCCCGCCCCCGAGAACACACAACAAAGTGGGCGAGGCCATGTTGGGCTGCTTTAGAGAAGAGGAAGTGTTTTTGCTCACACCCAAATAGGGGCAAATTTGACAAGCTATAATAAATGATCTGTGGGGTATTTTGAGCTGAAACTTCACAGACACATTCTGGAGACACCAGAGACTTATATTACATCTTGTAAAGGGGAATAATAGGTCTTCTTTAATGGGTTTTTTCAGTTTTTTTCTAGTGATAAAGTATGTTTATGAGCATGAAATGTAATTAAAACTAAAAATGAATTAAAATTAGGTAATTAAAACTAAATCCATACAATGATGCCATGATGGGAACATCTAAAAGGTTCTATATATAAAGCGCCTGAAGGAACCCTTATAGATTCCATATAGAACCATTTCTTCTGAGAGTGTACAAGTTTTTGTGGCCCATCTCTCTCTCTCTGTTTACTCCAGCAGCAGATAGTCTCTGAGATGAGCGCATGAAGGGAGCAGATGTGAATCTTTAATGGCTTTACAAAACACCCTGGACAGCGAGCAGATCTGGGATCGCACTGCAGAAGAATGATGCAACGCATTTCCTCCTCACACAGGCGAGATGAGAGCAGCTCACAGGTAAACAGAGACGGATCATCAAATCATTATGGGATTCGTACCACAACACAGACAGACAGAGGGTGGATGTTATGGCCATGGGATGAGATGTGGGCTTGAAAAAGAGTTATAAAAGAAGAAACGAGGAATCTTTACCGGTCTGCAAGTAAAAAGAACATAACACAAAAAGAGATCCTGGATTTACTTTTGAAGTTTGAAGACAAATTTGCATATTTGTGTCTTGTTTTCCAGCAAAAATATCTGGATATAGTTGAAAAAAAGATACATTTACCCAAAAAGAAAATTGCATAAGATATAGAGATAAAAGAAAACATGTTGCATTCATTAACTCTTTTCCACTTGTTTTAGGTAAACTTTATACCAGTTGTGGGGAACGTTGATCCTGGAGGGCCATTGTCCTGCAGAGTTTAGCTCCAACCCTAATTAAACACACCTGAAACTAATCAAGGTCTTCAGGATTACTGAAGTTACAGGCAGGTGAGTGTTTTTTTCAGGGTTGGAGCCAATGGCCCTCAATGATCAACGTTCCCCACCCCTGCTTTATACAGTTAGAAAAGGGCACATATGAAGCAGTGTGGAGATTAAAGACACTGTTAAAAACGGTCAGGAGGGGTTAGACAGGCTAGAGGCGTTTCACGCGACCTGAGGGGTCAGAAATCATCCGCACTAATGTGTAGCCCATCAGACAGCTTAATGTTGCCTGTGTGCCGGACCAGTGCTAAATACAGCAGCCTCGAGTGAGATTAACTAACAGCAGCTCACTATTTAAGGGATTAAAGCAAGAGCCTATGAGCTCAAACACATTTGGGTCAACTTCAAAGTGTCCCTTCTTTCTGTATTTCATACTTATGATAGACAGCGGCACAACAGTCCAAAGTTCAACGGGATTATCTAACATGCTGCATTTAGATATCAGTTTAGCGATGCCGTTCTGCTCTGAGGTTCTTCTGTGTGTCGAACTCGTACTGTACATCAAGCAGGCTGTGAGTTACTGGGTGCGGTACATATGATCAGTGTTGGGGGTAATGCATTACAACAACGTAATCAGATTACTTTTTTTAAAAGTAACTAATAATGCACTTTTTTTAAATTTACAACAAAATATCAGAGTTATGTTTAGCACATGTTACTTTACTTTCCCATTTATTGACTGACAGCTCTCCAGAGAGAAATAATGAGTAAGTGTCGAGGTGTTGTGTGTGAACATGATGGTTACTGTAGTTCTAGACTAAATGTGAACATGCATTTACTCATCTCACTTGCACAAAAAACAGATTAAGCATATTTATTTCACTTTTGGTGTGAAAGAGCCTTTACATTTGCCAAATTTTATTTATTTTTTCTTAAAAAAATAAATAAATAAACAAGCAAGTTCAGCCCAGGTGAGAAAAATTAACGTAACATTACAAAGTAATGCAAATTACTAACGCAAATAGTAACACATTTTTAGGGAGTAACGCAATACTGTAACATGTTACTTTTAAAAGTAACTTTCCCCAACACTTATGATCACTATCTAGAATATATGGAACAGAAGTTGGAAAATATTTAATGGAATTTTGAAACGTATTGAATTAAATCTGGAATATATGGAACTAAAGTTGGAATATATGGAACAGCAGTGGAATATGTGGAACAAAAGTTGGAAAATATTTAATGGAATGTTAAAACATTGAATGAAAGCTGGAATATATGGAACTAAAATTGGAATGTATGACACAAAATTGGAACATACAGAACATCATTGGAAATATATGGAACATAAGTCAGAAAATGTTTAATGAAATTTGAAACATGTTGAATGAAAGTTGTGATATATGGAACTAAAATTGTAATGTGTGGCACAGTACTTGGAACACATGGAACACCGCTGGAAATATATGGAACGGGAGTTAGAAAATATTGAATGGAATGTAAAACATTGAGTGAAAGCTGGAATATATGGAACAAAGTTTGAATATATGGAATGGAAGTTGGAATATATGGAATGAAGGTCTGAATATATGGACTGAGTCTTGAATATATGGAACGGAATCTGAATATATGGAGTAAAAGTCTGAATATATGGGATGAAACTTGAACCAGCGCTTCTCCTCAGTGGATGATTGACATCACAGAGTTTACCAGGATTTTGGAACTGATGTGTGAATGGTATCTTACCAGTAAAAAGGATGAATGTCGCTGCTTGTGTGAACACATTTGTGTATTTACCTGTAAAGTAGTTCTAGTAATTTTACTGCAATTTACCGGGATTACTGTGTGAGATGTCGGAGATGACAGGATGTAGACTCCAAACTGTTTGTGTTGTTTGGAATATGATCAGCTGTTGCCTACATTTTTCTAGTTCAGCAAAGTATTGGACAATTTCAGTTTTCAAAGTCATGCAATTCAGAAGGCTGTTGCTCTGATAACAAGGATATAACTAGCTATACATTATTAAATACTGTCAAATTTGCACTTTCATTACATATATTGCAAATTTTGTTCCATATATTAAAACTGTTATTCAAGTTTGATTCCATATATTAAAGTTTCATTGTATTCCAATTTTATTCCATATACTCAATCTTCTAATTATAATTTCCTGAATGGCATGCCATAAAAATGTATGTATGTATATATATATATATATATATATATATATATATATATATATATATATATATATATATATATACACACAGTCAAACCAAAATGTATTCAGACACCTTGAACATTTAATTTATTATTCACTATAGTTTAAAAAGATGGTAATAAAATATGACAAGATCTCAGAGTTAAACTGTGTCAGAAAAAATGAATCTCAATTATGACATGGTCAGGTCAAAGTGTCTGAATAATTTTTGGTCCCAAATTTTTATCAGTTTTACTGGTAGTCCACTGTATGAAGAATTTTTGGGTATAATATGTCACAGTTTACTTTATTTTTTCTGACTTACATAAATGAACTATAGTGTCCTGCACTGACTAGTAAAAATATATCAAAAATATAAAAAAATGTCTGAGTAATTTTTGGTTTGACTTTAATATACTATATATATATATATATATATATTGGTCAGTAAATGCCTTATGCACTGCATTTATTTGATGAAAAATACAGTAAAATTTGTGAAATGTTTTATTATTATTAAATTATTAATTATTAAAGATTATTATTTCAATTTAATATATTTAAATGTACATTTATAATATTTATTATGTAATTAATTATTCTTAGATTTTTTTTTTTTAAATGCATGAAAATCCAAGAGGACACAACGCTGATGGTGCAGATGATTTACACTTGACATCGACACAAGCCTGTAGGTTGAACTCAGGGTGGCCGTTTAAGTCTCATTTCACACTTTCCTATCAATTTCTGGCTTCTGCAGTAAACTGGAAGAGCCGGCTAATCTCAACTTCATTTCCAGCCGTCTAATTGAAACTACATTAGGCACAAACACAATGCTGTGTCGCACAAAGAAGACAATGATGTGCAGTTCTTCAAAGCTTCGGCAGTCTTCTGTGTGTGTGTGTGTGTAAAGAAGTGTGTATAGATCAGGCATTTTTAGGAGGCTATTCTCTGTTCAGTGTTCCCTAAAATGCTGAAACTAATATGATTTTATATCGCTGAGCCGAGGCAAATGACAGGCTGTGTGAAACCAAATTCCAAACAGGATTTAACAGAAAGCATCAAAACACACTCACAGACGGACACACACGCACATCCTTGTTTATACTACCTTGTGGGGTCCAAATGACCCCACTAAGTTGGTAAGATGAGGAATTTACGACATCCTTTAGTCGGACCCCACATAGACAACATCTTAAAATAAGAATGTTTGACAAAATCTTAAAAGGCACTATACTATGGCCCTTCCCCCAACACTATCCCTAAACCTACCCGTCACAAGAACCTAACGTAATTTCAACATTCTTATATATATATATATATATATCCAGTGCGTTCCAGCATGTGCTGATGGTGCTGAAGTGTGTGTGTCTGTGTGTGTTTGTGTTGCTTAGCAGCGTGATCTCGTGACCAGAGCAATCAGGCTAGTGTTCACTGTGAAAAGTGCTGTTTGCGTCTCCGACAGTAATGAATACAGGACTCCATCAAGAAGCAGGACTGAACAACACTCTCATTTAGATTGCTGTTTCTCCTACCAATGCATGTGCTAATTACATTCAAATTAGACCGGTGAGGAAGGGAAGGAGACAAGGACTAATAAAGGGTTTCATTCTTGCCGCTATCACTCTCTCTCTCTCTTGCTTTGTCCGCCTCTCTATTTCATTCTCTCATTTTCTTTCTGCCTGCTTGCTCGACTCTTTAGGCTACTGTGAGCTCGGCCCGGCTCTGTCAGGTAGCAATTTAGGAGGCGACGTTTGCTGGGACAGATGATAACAGAGAGAGAGAAGCACAGTGATGTCATCTCCCAAATAACACTACCTGAGTGAAACACCCATGGGTTATTAAGTACAGCATAAACATATAAATATGTAGTTTAGTGTGAGTATAAGTGTGCATGTGCGAGAAGTTAAAACACCGAAAAGATTAAAAAAGAGAAAGGCTGAAACTGACGGGCCGCTGTTTGTTTGCGTCGTTAGATTCACTAAAGGAATTATGCAAATCAGGTAACAATGCAAACACACTAAAAAAATGTGCTAAATGTAATTTACATGCTTGAGATCGTCTGGATGCATGTGCAGTAATAATGTTCTCCATTACTGCTGGAGAGAATGATAAATAAATAAATAATAATAATAATAATAATAATAGTAATAATACACTGTTTACTGCCTGCTTTCAAACTTAGGCAAATATACTGTTAGTAAAAATACAACTGTTCATTGTTTGTTCACACTGCATTAACTAACATTAACAGATATAACTTTGGATTTTAAAAATGTATTAGTAAATGTTGAAATGAAAACTGCAAAAAAAAAAAAAAATGCTTTTCTTATTTAGTATTTTTGTCTCGTTTCCAGTCTAAATATCTAAAGATATCTAGAAATCAGATGTTACTAGATAAATAAAAAGACATTTTTTTCTTTTAATCTTTTTTAAGAAACAAGATTTAAGATTACTCAAGATTTACTTAATTGGCAGATAATTTTGCTTGTTTTAAGCAAAAACTCACTTCATTTTGATTTCCCCCACCAGAAAACAAGAAAAAATATCTTATGTCATTTTACTTATCTAGTAAAAGCATCTGAATTTAAGAATTTTTAGATATTTAGACTGAAAACAAGATAAAAATACTACATAAGAAAAGCATTTTTTTTTTTTTGCAGTGAATGTAGACTGTTAACAAATGAAAGCTTATTGTAAAGTGTTACCAATTATTCATAACGCATATTTATTATGCATGTCTTTGAACCAAACAAAACATTCATCCACTTTAATCCATAGTTTTATTAACTGACATTTTGTTTACATCTTGTTTTTTACTATAAAATATCATGATTCAATATGTTAATTGCCATTTCTTTATAATTATTTGTGAAATTTACTAGCAATTTCAGAGTAAAAAAATTGCTAACCAAAATTGCTACAGTAAATCCTACACCATTTTTTCCCAGTGAATCCAAAATATGCATAAAAACTATGTGGGGGAATCTCAGCTAATGACTTAAAGACGCCCTGTTATGTACAAAGTCTTGGTGTTGTTTTTAGGCTCTACTAGAGCAGGTTTTCCTGCTTGAATGTTGATTATTTTCCTCATATTCTCCATTGTTGCAGCTCCTCTCTTCCCAGTCTGTCAGTAACACTTTCTGTCTCTATGAAGCCCCTCCTTCTTAAAAGCACACTGTGCTCTGATAGGTCGGCTGGAGCAGTGTGTTGTGATTGGTGTTTGGGAAATGTCCCGCCCCTTACCATAACCGGCAGCTTCAACACACTACTAACTCACTCAACCAGGCCCCGCCCCTTTATTCTGCGCATGAATTATTTAAATGAGGAACATTGTGAAGAAAACTCAAGATGGAGGCGTTTCAGGGAGTTCAGAAACACTGACACTGATATAGAGAAGAACTCCCGCCTTTTTCATGCTCAAACAGCAACATGGAAGATGGAAAAAAGGCTCTTTAATGGAAACACTCACAGCACAGCTCTATATCAGTGAATTTAGCCTCATGTTAAACTAGATTGCGGACTAAGACAAAGACGTTTACTGCAACATCCCATAACCGTTTCTGCTGTGACATCAGCATCAGTTCATCAATGCTAGAGAGTCACCACAGCAACATTGCCATGGTTACATTATTCACTGCAAAATCACCATGGCTACATTTCTAAGCATCCCTGTTTCTCCGGCGCTCCCTCCCAAACTCGCTCTGTCAGTCTATTGACCGCTGTTGGTTTTTCTCTCTTTCTCTGTGTCTCTTTCTATATTTTTCTCACAGGTTTAACCCAGAATGCTGTGCCAGCAAAGAGAGATGGACAGTGATGATTCCGTTCTGTGATGCAAGACAGAGGTGCCTATTTAACACACACACACACACACACACACGTCAGGACTTAAAGTACTGACAGAGATACCAGCTGTTTGAAAGAAAGAGGAAACCTCCACATTCTGAAAAAGCCACCCAGCTCTAACTCGTACGAGTCAACTCTCTGTTTTCTGCTCCTCATTTGGTCTCTCCATCTTTAAGTGTTCTCGTTTTCACCTCATTCTCCATCCTGCGCTGCTCACACCAGCTCAAGGTCGATATCTGCAGATTAACTGAGTAACATCCTTATATAACTGTAAATTAGCGCAGCTCGGATCCTCTCAGGACACCTCAACAACCACAAGACCAACATCTCTGGACTCTCACAGTGGTTTGTGTGCGAATGGATGAATATTTGTCTGCTCTCATAAAAAAAAGACATGTAGAAAATTGCAGTGCAGTCAGTGGTGTAGAAAATGATGCGAAGGAAGTAGAAGATTCCTCGGCTGGCATCTTTCATCCGCTCTTCGGATTGGTCAGCCTGCGTTTCTTAATCTTTCTAGTTAATCACTGCCTCATATATCAACAAAACCTAACGTTCAGATTAATTATGATTAAAAACACATATATATATATATATATAGAGAGAGAGAGAGAGTTTATATAGAAATTTGACAAAACAAAATATATATATACAGTGCTCAGCGTAAATGAGTACACCCCCTTTGAGAAGCAACATTTTAAACAACATCTCAATGAAAATCTTTTTAACTTATAACATGAAAGTAAGATTAATAATATAATTTAGAGAACAAAATGTTCAGTTTTACTCAAATTAGGGTGATGCAAAAATGAGTACACCCCACTGAAAGTCTCTAAATGTTAGACTACAAATGTCTAATTTAACAAGAATTCAACCACAGGTGAGTCTGATTCTTCATTACACAGGTGTCCAGCAGCTGTTCTGTACACCAGAAAGGTGAAGGCTACAAGAAGATCAGCAAAGATTTACTTATCAGTCAGAATACTGTAGCAAAAGTGGTACAAACATTTAAAAAAGATGCAACCATCTCACAGAGACGTCCAGGTCATCCACGGACGTTAACACCTTGACAGGAGCGTCTTCTGATGAGAAGGGTTGAAGTAAATCAGCATGCAAGTTCACTGCAGTTATCTGAAGAAGTAGAAAGCCAAACTGGGGTGACTATTTCCCGTGACACAATACGGCGTACACTGCAGAGGAATGGCACGCATGAAAGAAGCCTTTCCTAAAGCCCGCCTGGAGTTTGCCAGGGCCCACGCTGACAAAGATGAAGACTGCTGGGACTCGATCCTCTGGAGTGATGAGACCAAGATAAATGTTTTTGGAACCGATGGCTTTAAAACTGTATTGGTGAGGAATACAAAGAGAAATGCATGGTGCCTACAGTGAAACATGGTTGTGTCAGCGTCCTTATGAGTGCTGCTGGTGTCGGGGAGCTGCATTTCACCTAAACACACATCTAAGGCCACTGTTGGATTTCTGAAGAAGAACAGGGTGAAAGTGACTCAGTGGCTCCTGATCTGAACCCAGTCGAACACCTGAAGAGACGAGTTGAGCATCACTCTCCATCCAGCATCCAGTCTCTAAAAGAGCTCATTCTTGAAGAATGGAAAAAGATAGATGTTGCAAAATGTCGCCATCTTGTTCATTCCATGCCTAGAAGACTTGGTGCTGTCGTTAAAAATCAAAACCATACAAAGAACTAGATGAAGTAGTTTTTGTTGTGGGGTGCACTCATTTTTGCATCACCCTAATTTGAGTAAAACTGAAAAATGTGTAATCTAAGTTATATTATCAACCTTACTTTCATGTTATGAGTTAAACAGATGTTATATTAAACTTGTCAACATCTTGGAAATAGTTTTTGTGTTCATTGAGATATTGTTTATCTTTTCAAAGGGGGTGTACTCATTTACGCTGAGCACTGTGTGTATATATATATATATATATAATATTTTATAGGCTACTTACAATTTTTAAAAATATATAAATCTATCGGAAGTCGTCATAGTTGGGTGAATGAGAGAATACATTACATATATTTTTTGTGTTTCCATTTGCTCAAACACTCACAATAGTGTTTTCACAACTTTCAAAGGAGGAAAAAAAAATAATAGAGAGAGATTGATAACGGCAGTCAGAAGAGAGAAAGATGTCATTTTTACCATCACTCCCACAGCCGCTGTATTAGAAACACCCTCACAGCAGCGTTAACTAGATTTTTGTAATTTGATACAAAGGTAATAGAATACTAAGTGTTATAAATGTACCTTTGTTTTTTTAAAAATGAAAATATAAAAAACTTTGCAGGATTTACGATATTGATTAACGCATCATCACAGTCTGTGAAAAGGGTCCATTATAAGCATGTGTTGAATACAGCAGCATTAATTTAAACTGTATATTCATGAATACAAAACACTATATACTTTCTGCAATGAATAAACATCTCCATAAAAGCTCAGTGGATGAAATGAGCAGTTTAAGTGGAATGACAGAAGCTAATTGATGAATCACGTTGTGGCTAATTGAGATTGAGATTAAGTTTGCTCTGACCTCGTTCAATGCCAGCCGGTCAGACCGCGTCCCTCCTGTAGCTCATTTTCTCTTTCTGAACCTTGACAGACTTTTTTGATAGACATCTTTTTCCACTCCTCTATTTTTTATACCTTTCTCATTCATTTTGGGGCACGTCTGCATTACTTTGTAATTTTTCATTGGGAATTTGGAGAGAAGTGTGACATTTTAACGGGTCTTGTCCTCGGCACGCTCTCCCAGAAAAAAGGCTCTTGAATACTAAATAGATGTTCCTCTCTTCAGTGATAGAAGTCCTAAATGTCTCACTTAGAAAGACATTCTGAGCTCTAGATACACAGGATTTATTCCTTATTCAAAAAGGTTTTTTTTTTGTTTTTTTTTCCTGCATATGGTCACACAAACAGTACAGTTTTACTATGCAATAACTAATAAATAATAGAATGTTTCAAAATGTACTTTTAAATTAAATTTCTGTGCCACTAATGTCACTAAAAAGCATGTTTTCAAACGTTTTAACAGATCATTGGCTTCTGAATCTACTTAAAGCCTTTTTATATAATGCATTATAAAAATGCATTAATTATGCATTGTAAAGCAACTTATAATGGTTGAATAAAGTTACCATCACTCCAGGAATTCATCTGTGCCTAACTGTGGAGCATTTTGTTTCCTGGTTCACAGTTGTTTGCAATAGAAAAACAAGCAAGCAAACTGCATCTATCTCGGCTAGGTCAATATTAATTACTAAAGTTGTTGAGCATACAGCAGCTGTTGTAAACAAATGCAAATGCATTTTCATATCAAACAAGGTCGGCATGATCACTCAGCTCGCACACGGATTCTGACGCTTGTTTACTAACAAGTTGTAAGGCTATCGTAGTCAGGATGATCCACATACAGCCTTTTTTGCTCGCAGCTGCTGAGATTAACGCTGACAACGCCAAGGTTTATCTGTAGTATCTATTACAGTGATTACAAAGATATTGAGGATTTTAAAGGGACAGTCCACCCAAAATATGAACTTTACCTTTGCGTGGAACACAAAAGAAGATATTTAGCAGAATGTCCAAGCTGCACTTTTCCATAGTGTCGTATAAAATCATATATAAGAATAAAATGACTACACAGGATACATTTCTGTAGTGCAAAATGATCTTTTGGTTCGGTCAGTGACTCACCCGTGATGGTAACAGAAGCTTGTCCTTCCTCTCCGAGCAGTGGATTGGTCAGTCGGCAGTTGTAGGTGCTGTTGGGCTCCAGAATGACGGTCAGGACGCTCTTCACGCTGAAGAGACCCTCCTCGTTGGCTACTTGCGAGATGGTAACGTTGTCCGTCAGGTTGCGTCCCGCGCCGTCCTGCCACAGCACCTGCGCCTCAGGATAACCGCCGTACGCCACACAGGTGAGGGCGACCACATCGCCGGGCTTCAGGTTCGACTCTGTGCCCCAGGTGACCAGGGGTTTGGAGAACGGAGCTGGAGAGAGCGAGAGAGGACTAGTTAGTGTGTGTGACGTATAGCTGCAGACGCTGGACCAGTGGTCTGGAGCAGGGTTAATACTGTTAACTAAAACATTAAAAACATTCTTGATTATTGAAATAAAGTAAAACTATATGAAAATTAGACATGTTAATTAAAAAAATGTATATTTTAAGACATGTTAAATAAAATTACTAACTTGAAATAACTTAAAACTAAAATGGAATTAAAAGTAAACCTTAAATAAAAAAAAAAAAATATATATATATATATATATATATATATATATATAAACAGAAATTAATAACAATGACAAAAGTACATAAGAAAATTACCAAAATCAAAAACTGAAAACGGGTTAAAACAAAAACTGAAAATATAAAAATTGAATTCAAAATATTACCAATAAAATATAATAAAAAACACTGCTCTGGACTGGTAAAAAGTTATATTAGAACAAAACTAGAATAGTAGTTCTATTCCAATATTAGAATAGAACTACATGTTGTTTAGGTCATTCCAATGTCTATATAACATCTTAAACTAAAATGTTCAAAAACAACTATTAAACAACTTTACAATTCAAACAATACAAGTTTTGACAAAACAAAAAGTTGTTTAAAACTATAACCTCACATTTTAACCTATAAACCACTGTTTAAGAAAAGGGGTGAGTCAAGAACATGTAATATATTTTACTTTATGTCTAATAAATCTAGAATATATTTAAGTTTTACTTTTTGAATTAAATTACAGAAAAAAAAAAACTGATATTCTAATTTATCGAGATGCACCTGTATATATATATATATATATATATATATATATATATATTATTTATTTTTTCCTCCACATTGGTCTGAACAAAAGTGGCTGAATGAAAATTAACTCAGCAGAAATACAGCGGTTACCCCTGTAAACAGCAGCGCTGCACTAATAAACACCACTAAGCATTATACGGAGATGGATGAAATTAAAATGCTATCAAAACTTTTCTGAAGACAGTCCCACAGAGATACATTTATATAAACTGCTCGGCTTCACACAAATCACTCGAATGCCTTATTTCAATGTCAGAATGGTGAGATTGCAGTATCATAACATAAACCAGCAGGAAACTGCTGACACTGGCAGTTCTGGAAAACTACTGAAACCGAATGGGGGCGCTTAGCATTTTGCTGAACGATCTACTGCTGCGCTTCACCTTGGGACCAGCTTGACATGATTCCCATTAAATTGTTAATTACATTCTAGGAGCTTAGCATAAAACACACATGGCTCAACATCAGACAGAAACACGCTCATCTACGACAGAAGCCTCTCTCCCTCAACAGGGTAGCGGAACCACAGCTGGGGAGGGCTTCTGGGAAATCGGCCGGTCGTAAAGTGTTTTTGTTGGGGGTTAGTACTTCGTTGGCAGATGAAGAAATTATTGCACTACCGTCCCTTGAGGAGCTACATGGAGGGAGCTGGAGGCGGCCTTATTCCCAGAGCCAATCATAATTCGGCAAACAAAAAAGTTGGGCGTTGGGACGATAGGAGAAAAAGCAATCAGACGGTTGTGGGGTCGCCAAAAAGAGGGAAGTGATGCCAACAAGGCTTTAACCTCTCACTGCTGTCCATTTGACTGAGACAGAAGACAGAGGCTGAAACTGAAATTCAATGAATCTGACTGTTTCTTTGATTAATCGAATATTATACAAATTTTGCTGTTCTTTTTCAAACTAAGTGCAAATTGTCACGATCATTACATCATTACTCCAGTCTTCAGCGTCACATGATCCTTCAGAAATCATTCTAATATGATGATTTGATACTCATTTATTATCAATGTTGGAAACAGTTGTGCTGCTTAATATTTTTTTGGAACCTGTGATACTTTTTTCAGGATTCACTGATGAATAAAAGGTTAAAAAGAACAGCATTTATTCAAAATAGAAGTCTTTACTATCACTTTTTATCAATTTTACACATCCTTGCTGAAAAAAATACCTTTTGAATGGTAGTGTATATTGTTACAAAATATTTCTATTTTAAATAAATGCTGTTCTTTTTTTAAACATTTTATTCATCAAAGAATCCTGAAAAAAAGTATCACAGGTTATAAATATTAAGCAGCACAACTGTTTCCAATATTGATGATAAATCATCATATTAAAATGGTTTCTGAAGGATCATGTGACACTGAAGACTGGAGTAATGATGCAGAAAATTCAGCTTTGATCACAGGAATAAATTATATTTTAATGTATATTAAAATAGAAAACCAATATTTTAAATTGTAATAATATTTCACAATATTACTGTTTTTTTCTGTATTTTTGCTCAAATAAATGCAGGCTTGATAAGCATAAGAGACTTCTTTCAAAAACATTAAAAATAGTAATGTGTCCAAACTTTTGACCAGTACTGTATATCACAGAAATCAACGTAAATCATATGGGTCTATTTTATTTAAATTTTTATAATTAACATAATCTTTCATTTTCAATATTTTTTATGAATATATTACATATGATTCCAAGTAAAAAAGCAAAGAAATAAGTTGAGTTTCTTTTATCATCTAAAGTGTGCAACGACTATATACAGTTGAGCTCAAAAGTTTACATATCCCTTGTAAAATCTAGAAAAATGTGAATCATTTTAACAAAATAAGAAGGATCATAAAAATTGCATGTTATTTTTTATTTAGTACTGTCCTTAATAAACTATTTCACATAACAGTTGTTTACATAAAGTCCACAAGACCCCATTCAAATGTTTACATCCCCTTGATTCTCAATACTGTGTGTGGATACCTGATGATCCACGACTGTTTGTTTGTTGTGTGATGGTTGTTCGTGAGTCTCTTGTTTGTCCTGAGCAGTTAAACTGAGCTCTGTTCTTCAGAAAAATCCTCCAGGTCCTGCAGATTCTTCAGTTTTCCAGCATCTTCTGCATATTTGAACCCTTTCCAGCAGTGACTGTATGATTCTGAGATCCATCTTTTCACACTGAGGACGACTGAGGGACTCAGACAAAAGTATTACAAAAGCTGCAGACATTCACTGATGCTCCAGAAGGAGAAACGATGCGTTAAGAGTCAGGGGGTGAAAACTTTTGAACAAAAAGTTGATGTGCAAGTTTTTTTGTTTTTTTTTTTATTTTGTTTAAAGAACATATTTTTTCATTTAGTTCTGCCCTTTGGAAGCTACAAAAGATACTTACATGTTTCCCAGAAGACAAAAAAAGTACAATTTATTCTGTTCATCCAATTCAAAAAGTTTACCCTTACTCTTAATGTGTCGTGTTTCCTTCTGGAGCATCAGTGAATGTTTGAACCTTGTTTAATAGTTGTGTCTGAGTCCCTCAGTCGTCCTCAGTGTGAAAAGATGGATCTCAGAATCATTCAGTCACTGCTGAAAAGGGTTCAAATATGCAGAAGATGCTGGAAAACTGAAGAATCTGCAGGACCTGAAGGATTTCCCTGAAGAACAGAGCTCAGTTTAACTGCTCAGAACAAACAAGAGACTCACGAACAACCATCACACAACAAACAAACAGTCGTGGATCATCAGGTATCCACACACAGTATTGAGAATCAAGGGGATGTAAACATTTGAACGGGGTCATTTTTATAAATTCAGCTATTTTTTTGTCTTGTGGACTATGTAAACAACTGTTATGTGAAATAGTTTATTAAGGACAGTACTAAATAAAGAATAACATGCAATTTTTATGATCCTTCTTATTTTGTTAAAATGATTCAAATTTTTCTAGATTCTGCAAGGGGTATGTAAACTTTTGAGCTCAACTGTATATAATATACTTTATATATATATATATATATATATATATATATATATATATTGTATATATATACACACTATATTAATTGCTATTTATTTATTTATATACATTTTTCACATTGGTCTGAACAAAAGTGGCTGAATGAAAATTCACCCAGCAGAAATACAGCGGTTACCCCTGTTTACCCCCATTTATATATATATATATAATGTATTTAACAACACATAAGCAAAAAGTAGACACTTAAAGGTTTTTATAGACATATTTTTCATGTCTGTAGTACAAGTATTGGTTCATTTTTGTGACGTGCTCCAGAAAGAAGTTCACGGAGAGCGCGATGGAAGAAAGCGCATCCCGTTTGTTTGTTTTTTATTGTACGAAAGCAAATGTTTCGTTGTTTTGAATGTACACAAAAATAGTTCTGCAGTTTTGAATGATGTCTTACTCTTATCTGTATGACCATAAATGACGGAGTATTTTAAGTTGTTTCAGCTTCCATAACATTCTTTAAAATATATTTTCTATTGGAAGAAACCATTTTAGAACAACATGAGGGTGAGTAAATTATCATTTGTGATCAACTAAGCCTTTAAGTGTCATATAAACCCATTCATGAGAATATAATAATTACAGATGACACATTTTTGTGGTGCTAATTGAAAATCTCCTGAAGAAGAAACAGCTGCAGCCTTATGTGAGCTCAAAATAATACTGCTAATAAATAGTAAAGATTATAATGTTCAACACTGAAAAAGACAGGATTGCTTTTGTTTAATCTTCATTAGACGTACAGAAGCAGAAGCGGTACATCTCAGAGCATTAATATTACTTAATTCAAGGCATCGAAAGAGAAAGGCGAGAGAGACTGAGAGGAAGAGAGCAGAGAATGGGAAAATGCCATCTATAGATCATAAATAATGATGTACCCCGGTAAGTCTGAGTGCACTCAGCCATAAAAATAATAACACATATAGGCGGCTACAGTCGAGCACGTTCTCTGGGGACTGCAGCGTACCATCAATCACATGAAATCCTAACAATCGATATGACTGTATATTGATCAGAGTCATTGTGAGAATCGCATATAAATGATCGTGGTCATTATTGGGCCTTTGCAAAAGCACTAAGCATTTTATGACCAATAATAATCAAGATGTGCAAAGATATCAATCACACAACACGCCTGCAATATCCATAAGTAACGTAGGGTGCATAATAACACACATTACGATAGCGTATACAGTACATAATAATGCTCATAACAGCAGTGCTTTGGTATCTAGTATCCATTCGCAGAGGCCGCCAGCAGTAATATTTCAGCTTTCAAATATCTGACTGCAGTTTCATATAGATGATATGGATTATATAGAGGCAGTAGATTTTGCAGACAGTCGATTAAAGTAACGCAAGTTAAGCTCTATTGATGACATTAGTGGCATGATGTCAATCATCAGAAAATAAATTTTACTTGTCCCCCTGTTTATTGAAAAAATTAGGCACTTGCAATAAAATTTCACCAACAAACGTGAGGGCAACTAGTTTTAGATTTTTTTTAAAAAACATTAATTAGCACATTTGATTTTTTGGTGTGTTAATTAGTGTGCTGTGCTGATTTTCAATAAAACCCTCTCAGAGAAAATGTGTCCTTGAAAGGTTAATACCACAAATCAGTCTTATTTTAATATAATTTGAGATACTTTTAGTTTACTATATATACTGGGTTAAAAACCACCCAAGTTGGGTTGAAAATGGTTGGTGACCCTGTCACAAATATAATATAGTGATTTCTTTTCCTTCAGTGAAAGCCCATTCATAATACGCAAGTAAACATAATCCATATAAATCAAGTGGATTAATAAAAGTCTTTTGAAGACATGATTAATAAATTAAAAAGATTTAATTTAGGCTTAATATTACATCTATAACACATAACCACCCGCCTACAAAATGATTCTGTTTTATAGTCTTATGAGCTAAATATGAGTGACTTTTTGTTTTTAAAACTGTCAAAAGTACTTTCAGTGGTAATCGCCACAAATGCTATCGACAGAGCTTAACTTTAAGACAACAGTTAATTCATTTATTAAGCTTGTATGACATGGCCTTCCCAACATCCACTGTCCATAGGAGAGCTACATGTACTGTGTGACCTACGGCTCGGCTCTCTGATTGGTTACCTGCCACTTGCATCAGCATGGCTCCGCTGCTGTACATCTGCACTTTGACGAAACACGTGTAACCTCCCTCGTCCGCGACGCGCACTTTCTTCAGCAGGAGCGAGATGTTGCCGGCCGTCAGCTGATCTGGATACAGGCTGGTGCGGTTGGCAAATCTGTCGTCTTGGTCGATCAGCTGATCCTGGCTCTGCCAATAACTGTGTACGATGCGCTTCGTGTCTGAGAGCTGCCAGAACACACTCAGGTCAGACAGGTTAAACTCTGAGGCCCCTGAGAAAGAGCAGTTGAGGACTGTGTCCATCCCAAACAGAGCCACCACAGGGGATTCTGGGACGTGGACATTTAGAGCTGCAGAGGACACACACACACAGACAGAGACAGAGAAAGAGTCATGAGGAATCATATGTCCACTGATCTCGGATAACAGAGCTTGATGAATAATGAAAACATATTGTACATTTCAGAACTCAGAACTTCCTCCTGTGACCAAAAACAGCTTGTATTGAAACTGGGCTGCAAAACAACAAAAAGTCAAGGTTTGTCTGGGTAGGTAATATGCAATAACCATATTTCTCTAAAGAAAAACAGAAAATAAATATATAATCAGAGATAGGGCGGAAAATAGTCTGGATATATATATATATATATATATATATATATATATATATATCATGTGACTCATGGATGGAGGGATTGATGGATAAATAAATAAAGTAGTATCCCCTTTAAAGTTGACAAGCACTTCAAGACTTTCACTGCTCACACAAACAAACTAATATTGACACACTGATGTTTTTGTCATCATGAAGTGTTGAAGAAAA
>CM074441.1:741645-786645 GCA_037101425.1 Elopichthys bambusa | reverse complement strand
CCTTCAGAAATCATTTGCTGCTCAATATTATATTTTTGAGCAAACTTTGATACATTTCTTCAGGATTATGTGATGAATATAAAGTTCAGATGTCACTGATGTTAATATCTATAGAGGTTAATGGTCCATTTCATTTCACATTGATTCCTATCCAATTAGAACTCATTATAGTCATTATATATAATTAAACAACAAATTAGTCCAAATTATCTTTAATACCATGTGGCTGGATTACATCTGTTCAAAGTAATTTGTTTAATGCAAAGACGTGTGTGTGTGTATGTATGCTTTTTATAAATGTGTTTAAATACTTCCGTCCTCTCATCCGTGTTTAAACTCTGTCCAGCTTCACTGGTAGATCTGTGTTGTGTTCATTCAGTGTTCGGTCTGTGATCTTCACGCTCAGTGTGTGCAGCAGTAATGCAGAGAGGTGAAAGCGTGTCTTCATACGTGCAAGAAATTCGGTCAAAAGAAGGACTAAAGTTTGAGACGAGTGTGAGCTGCTGGATGGGCATCAGAACCTGTAAATAAACAGCGCAGGGATGTGTGGCGGCATTTATAAGGGCCTTAATGACTTTATTTGATTACAGTGGCACAGGTTCCTCGCTCTCCTTCCCGTTTCCTCTCTCTCTCAGCGACTCAAATATTGCCCGGCACCATTAACACAAAGTGGCGGATGTAAATTCAAATTAGCCCACCTTACTTCACCGTCTCCCTCCTCAAAACTCACACCTACCCCAACGTCGTCTTCTCTCCGACATCGTCCTGCTGTTCTCGCTAAAAGCCTTCTCCTAGATCAATCATCTGTTGTATTTCCAATGTTCCAGCACTCTTACATAATTCCTAATCCTGGCATTCACTGCAGACGCGGGGCAGATTCACATTTAAAGTGTTTGAATGAGGATTTGGAGCTTTTCAATGGTCTTTCAGTGCTTTAGTTAGCAGCTATTGAAGCAGTCATTTGATGTGTTCGGCTGCTGTTTCTGCCATATTTTAATCTTTTAATTGTTTTCATACCTTTGTCAACTATATATAGCATTTTAGGATGAAGCTGTTTATGTACTATATCAACTGAAGTTGGCATGTGAAGGCTTGCACTGGAAAAATGCTTTGTCAGGGAGTATAAACGTGGTAATGTCTAAATAAACTGGAATCCTGAAAAATAAAATGTATGACAGTTTCCACAAAAATATGAACTGTTTTCAACATTGATAATAAATGTTTCTTGAGCAGCAAATGATTTCTGAAGGATCATGTGACATGATGGAGTAATGATGCTGAATAAATTACACTTTACTATATATTCACAGCTGATTTACATTGGAATAATATTTCACTGTTTTACTGTATTTACTGTATTTCTGATTAAATAAATGGGGCCTGGGTGAGCAGAACTAAAGAGTATTGAGCTTTAAAATGAATGTGGACAAATAATATCTCAGGGAAAAAAAATTTAATTAAAAATGATGGGCTCTTTTTCCTCAGGAGTTTGAAGCTAAAGTCAATCTGCTGTTCATTAAATATCATTTAAAGAGATTATTATCATTTACAGAAATCTGATTGGTTCATCTTCTGTCCTACAGGTCCGGTTGCGAAGCCCATGTGAAGCCAGTGAACGGTGATACTCTGACAGTCTTTGAGGATTTCACATTTAAATTCACTTTAGATCTAGTCTAGACATCTAAAAAATACTTTACAAATGTAATATTTCACAAAGTCACTGAGAGTAAATTCAGTTCTCCCAGTGTGTGACTGCCTCAGATTGGATCAGATCAGATGTGAGTTTATGGTCAGTGACAGACCGGACTGTATCGGACACGCTCATCCCTGCGCTCTTCTCCAGCCGTCTCCTTATATTTGAAAATAAATAAATAAATAAATCTTATATTTGCCTTTAACATCACAGCCAGTCTGTGTTGCCATGATGTCATTTCCCATGTCTTCAGAGTGATGAGTCACATGACATTTACAGCTCAGTTGATTGGCTCAAAAAAACATGATGGCTTATTTATACTTAAAGTCGGCAAACGCTAGTCTTTTCTTCTCTATTGTGCCGTATGTCCTCATGAAACTGCTTCTGGAACAAGAACAAATGTAGGGCGGGGCTTGATTTTGTCCGTGGGGAGAAGAGAAGAGATGCTGCAAGAGGGAGGAGAAGTTATTCTGATTCAAGATTACCAGGAACATGAATTTTAAAAAACGTTGTTTATAATACATACTGCAATATTTCATTAAAAAAAAAAAAAAAATTACTAGATGGGAAAGTTTGTAAACAAAGTCTTGTCTGAAAGTTTTAAATAAATTAAAAGCACATAGCTAGCATGTTGCTAGCATGGTTTACCATTTTTTAACATGATTTGACATTTTCCTAATGTGTTGCTAGCATGACTTAGCATGTTGTTAACATAAGTATGTTGCTAGGATGATTTCGCACACTGCCACCATGAACTAACATGTTGCTAGCATTATTTTCATGTTGCTAACATATTGTTAACATGATTTAGCAATTTGCTAGCATGTTTTAACACGCTGTTAATATTTTTAACACCTTGTTAGCATGTTTAAGCATGTTGCTAACATGAATTAGCACATTTCTAGCATATTTCTAACATGATTTAACATATTGCTAGCATTAATTAGCATGTGGCTAGCATGTTTTAGCATGTTGTTGTTACTATGTTGATAACATGATTAGCATGCTGTTAACATGTTGCTAGCATGATTTAACACATTGCTAGCATGTTTTAACATGTTGTTAGCATGTTTAAGCATGTTGCTAGCATAAATGAGCATATTTCTAACATCAATTAGCATGTGGCTAGCATGTTTTAGCATGTTGTTATTATGTTGATAACATGATTAGCATGTTTTAACATGTTGCTAATATGTTTTAACATGTTGCTAGCATGTTTTAACACGTTGTTAGCATTTTGCTAGCATGTTTTAACATGCTACTAGCATGAATTAACACATTTCTATCATGATTTAACACATTTCTAACATGAATTAGCACATTTCTAACATATTTCTAACATGATTTAACATATTGCTAGCATTAATTACCATGTGGCTAGCATGTTTTAGCATGTTGTTGTTACTATGTTGATAACATGATTAGCATGTTGCTAATATTTTGCTAGCATGATTCAACATATTGATAGCATGTTTTAACATGTTGTGAACAGGTTGATAACATGATTAGCATGCTGTTAACATGTTGGTAGCATGATTTAACACCTTTCTAGCATGTTTTAACATGTTGTTAGCATGTTTCTAGCATGTTGCTAGCATAAATGAGCATATTTCTAGCATCAATTAGCATGTGGCTAACATGTTTTAGCATGTTGTTGTTACTATGTTGATAACATGATTAGCATGTTGTTAATATGTTGCTAGCATGATTTAACATATTGATAGCATGTTTTAACATGTTGCTAGCATGTTTTAGCACGTTGCTAGCATTTTGCTAGCATGTTTTAACATGCTACTAGCATGAATTAACACATTTCTATCATGATTTAACACATTTCTAACATGAATTAGCACATTTCTAACATATTTCTAACATGATTTAACATATTGCTAGCATTAATTACCATGTGGCTAGCATGTTTTAGCATGTTGTTGTTACTATGTTGATAACATGATTAGCATGTTGCTAATATTTTGCTAGCATGACTCAACATATTGATAGCATGTTTTAACATGTTGTGAACAGGTTGATAACATGATTAGCATGCTGTTAACATGTTGCTAGCATGATTTAACACCTTTCTAGCATGTTTTAACATGTTGTTAGCATGTTTTAGCACGTTGCTAGCATTTTGCTAGCATGTTTTAACATGCTACTAGCATGAATTAGCACATTTCTATCATGATTTAACACATTTCTAACATGAACATGTTGCTGAGCATGTTTCTAACATGACTCAACACATTGTTAGCATGAATTAGCATGTTACTAATATGTTTAGCATGTTGTCCTAAGATAGTCATCAAGCTTTGCTAGTGATAGACAACTTCAATAATCTATAAGTCTTGTTGTACAAAAGTCTTGACCTCCTCAATGAAAGTCTGTGGGGCTTTTTGTAGTTTTGATTGTTAAACGAAAATCGTAAGTTGGATTAGTTAGAAAAGATACAGCAACCCGAGTCAGAACGGTCTGAGGGTCTGAGCGAGTTTGGTGGATGAAAGCTCTTGTAGGAGATACTGCTTCCTTGTCAAGCCAATATAATTATTTTGATTTCATGGTGACTTTAAGCTGAGATTATGCATTTCAACTATTTAAAAAAATGGTAAATGTTTTTGCAAGTGCCACTATTTCTTCTGTTTCCATCCCCTGCTCTCTCTCTCTCTCTCTCTCTCTCTCCGTCTTTCATAACACGAGCTGTAAAGCATCAAGTTTCAATAACAGAGGGTCCTGCCTCTCTTCTGCTCACACAACACACTCTTCAGACCAATATCAGTCCTGCCAGACCTTAAAGGCCAGTCAGCACACACAGACGAGCAGAACATGCACTTACAAACACACAAAGCCTGGAATAACACCGCTCAATATCATTGAAAAACACAGTGCTCAATATCTACCTGTGGAGAGACATGCAGGCTCATTTTAAAGAGCTCGATAAGAGACTCTGGCTTTATCAGACCTCCATCAACTCCAGCGCTCGCATTATTCACACAGACGCGGCTCAGACGTGACGCGCTTTGGAGAGTTTTGCTGCCACACACACACACGCTCTCTCGCTGTTACACACACACACAGACAATTTAAAGGGGACCTATTATGCCCCCATTTACAAGATGTAAAATAAGTCTCTGATGTCCCCAGAGCGTGTATGTGAAGTTTTAGCTCAAAATACCCCACAGATGATCTTTTATAGCATGTTAAAATTGCCACTTTTTGGGTTGAGCAAAAACACGCCATTTCAGTGTGTGCCCTTTAAATGCAAATGAGCTGCTGCGCTCGGCCTAAGAGGGCGGAGCTTCAAGAGCTCGTTCTCCGGTGTCAGGAGTCAGCCAGGACGCACTATAATGTCAGAAACTGCGAATATATGCTGCGTGGAGATAGAACAGGTATAGTTTAGTTTAATTACGGTTATCACTTATATTGTCTTCTTGTTTTTATCCACTATATTAGTACAAGCCAGTTTACCGATGAGTTTTATAACGTTTATTGTACTTCACGCAAAATATGAAGCGTCCGTTTTCACTCTAGAAAATCACTGTAAGAGCTTAATAAAACAGTTTAAGTGTGCATTAAAATATTATCCATAAACTCTTTCTCTCTCTCTCTCTTGGATTATCATCAAGATACACAGCGAAGTACACTCGTTACAACTAACAGTGAACAATTATATATAGACATTAACTGTTATGCCTTTTTTGGTGGTGCTTAATCAGCTCCGATGAACTGTAATAAAGTGCTCTCACCTTCATTACTGCCGTATCCAGTATCGCTCTGGAGACTGTATGTTTTGTATTGTCCCTTTGTATTGACATTCGTTCACAAAGCGGTACAGTGTGAAATGATTTGCGCATACATAAACGAATTTCGGTAGAGTTTTCTTCAAAAACAAAATTAATCCACCTCGTCTTCAGCGGCTCAGATTTCGGGAGTAAATGGAGAGAGCTATGTGGATTAATCCATCCAGCTGCAGAACACCTGAAACACTTGGGAGACGTTCTCATCAGTGCAGCAACGGCGGACTGTGTACAACTCGCTGTGGGCGGTTCTATGTTAAAACGGCAGTGTCTGTCAACATTCGTGGGCGGGGCCTGTGGCTAATGTGACGTCACACGGCCAGGGATCTGGAAACGGCTTGTTCTGAGATTTATGGGGATTTAAAAAAAAAGGAGTGGTTGGATTTTTATCATTATAGGGTGGTTGTGTTCACGCACTGCCAACACCCATTTATGTCTAAACACCATGCAAAAGTGAATTTTGCATAATAGGTCCCCTTTAAAGTAATAAAGGTTATTTCCGGCTAACATATAAAGGCTACAGAAACTCATGAACAGAACTGTATAAGTCCCATGACAGGCCAATCACAGTCACACTAGTGAGGCAGTATCGCCCCCCAGTGGTGTGAACAGGAAATCACACTCTGCTTTTAAATGTAACAGTGCAAACAATCACAGTGAGACGAGCTTCTGCAGAACTCACTGCCACAGTGATGCAAAGTTTTTTACTGAGCTGCTATATGCTTTCTAGGGTATTCTGGGTGGTCGCTATGAGGTTGCTAGGGTGTTCTTGCTATGCAGCTGCTAGGGTGTTCTGGATGGTTGCTAGGTGCTTGGAATTTGTGCTCATTTTATTGACTGTCAGGTTGAAATTGTATGTTTGATCACTTCACTAACCTGCACATCTCTTAAAGACATTCAGCCCACAATGAAACTCCAAATGAACTTAAAATCGCCTTTGGATTTTCAATTCTCACTGTCGCACACCTACAAAAGAAGTAATTTGCAAGGCCACATATCTGACAGAGAGGTAGAGGGTTTCCTCTGTGACATTACCATCACAAAGCATCATGGGTAACACCAGACCACACATGCAGTGACACAGAGACAATCTAATCATCTCTCTGTGTTCCGGTTACCCTTATTGCTCTCGCTTTCTCCTTCACACACTGTATGTGAGAGATTGATTTCCATTTGAATAAGATTTATGGGTCTGATATGTCAGTGTATTGTCGAAACATAATAACACCTCTGCACTCGTTCCGTATCCCGCTCTCCCTCCCTGCCTCCAGACTTCCTTTCCCCCTCTTCCTATGAGATTAAGTTCTGCTCAAAGGGCTTTATTGGTCCGATAGGATGATTTTGTCAAAACATAATGACATTCACTGTGTAAATATCATTTCATAAATATCCAGCTCTCTCTATCTCTCTTCAGTGCTGACATAGATGAATCTCTGACTGAGAAAATCCTCCCAAAATCATAAGAGATGGAGACAAAAAAGCTGACAGTTATACAAAATGCAATGAAGTGGAGAAACAGATCAAGCGAAAATGGGACCATGAAGCAGAAGACGACTAGATTTGCAATTACTGAAAGAAACATCGATGCTTGCAAGGCTGCAGAAATGCAGTCTTCAAGATTTTAGGTTCTAATTCAGTATATATGCAAGTAAAATCGTACCGATCTCTATTCGATATGCAAAATATACAGTATATGATGTCATCGCTGTACATTACATTTCGAAAGTTGAACATTCTATGAATGAAGTCAGAGGGAGCTTGTCAACATTTAATTACATAAAGTATACCAAAAAAAAAATTAATTAATTCATATAGAAATATGAAATTATTTTTTACTCTAAATAAGAAACTAAAACTGCCAGTAGGTGGCGGTAAATGTCTTAATGATTCAATCATTCATTCACTCGATTCATTCAAATAGCTGATTGATTCAGGAGTGAAGTAACTGGTTCTCTTTATGAACGTTCCAATGAATCATTTGTTCAATCAAATATATATATATATATATAATATATATATAATGTTAAACGATATGCATTGCATAAAATTACACAGACTGAAAAAAAAAAAAAAACCACAGAATTAAATTTTTGGAAATATATGGTATTACCGCCCAGGCAGAGAACTGCAAGGTTATGAACCATTCCTGTTCTCTGACAGTATAAACCTATTAGAGATGCACAGCATGAATGATCATCTTCATTTCAGGTGTGGAGCTAATCTGGGTAAAGGGCCACTGATCTTGCCTTAAGCTTTAAATGATCAAAGAGAAGTTGCACAGAGTTGTGTGAGTCTCTCTGTATTCATTCAGCCGCTGCAGGAGATGAGCTCTGTGTCCTTGTAAAGACAACAGCCTTAGGGAAAACAACATCCTCCGGGCCCTGCATTAACACTGAATCTCCCAACAACACACAACTAACCGTATATGCTTTTATATTATATTATATTATATATATTGCATTATATTGCATATTATATTATATCAAATTGAAGCGACTGTCATGGCAGCCGAGCAAATCCGCCATATTTTTTACAAATACTACACTTGTTGTACCACGAACTGTAGTTTTAGGAGTTTTTTTAGGTGAGAATGTAGTTGTTTAGACCTGAAATATGTGACTCATATTTAAACAAAATAACAGTTTGTTTAGACGTTTTCGGAGATGCGAGCCTCAGGCGTCAGCGGTCGTTCAGTGCTCGTGTACCCGCCGAGAACAGCTTCTGTTCACTGGCTCTATAAGGATAAACAAGAGATGTAATTCATTTTGGGTATATAAAACATGCAATCTTTGGTCTTATTAATCTATTACTTGTTCCTGAGCAAATAGAATTGGGCTATGTTAAATTTAATAATTTAATATTATTTATATTTAAATTACATCATGTAGAGCACTGCTTTTGCACGTTTGAATGAATTGTACATTTGTGTTTACTTCCTATTGTCATTTATAATGGTTACTGTTGTTCATTTAAATATTGTTGTTCAATAAATATTATTTTATATAAATAATGTTGTATTTGGTATTGAGAAAGGGTCTATTATATGCGTAATATGGATTTAGTGGAAGTTACATTAATACGCCATTAGATGGCGGCAAACTTTACGAGTGAATGATTCAGTCGCAAGAGACTTTTAAATTGAAAGGGACTTTTGTAAACAAAGGATGTTGTTTTAGCGCTGTTATGGAAAATTCCCTTAACTGTAAAAAGGACAAATACAAAGATTGTTTTTCTCAGTGGATATTCAAACAGATTTTTATAATGGATATAATAAAGAGAGACGAGAGACGAGAAACCACAGTTTCTGTGAAACTGCAATCTCGGCACATCACTATGGAGTGAATTTTGTGCCATAATTAAAAAAACAAATCCAGAATTTTGCAAACAAACTCAATCTGCTTTGCAAAGGGAAAACTCGACTCGATGTTATATGCAATTTGTAGGATGGTTTGTATTTATTTGTGAAATATTTATTATTTGTAAAACACAATACATTTGTTACTCCTCTGTGTTCTTGCTTTGAATTTGCACATTGCTTTCTGTTCGTTTGCGAATCGAGTTTTCCCTTTGCAAAGCAGATTGAGTTTGTTTGCAAAATATTGGATTTGTTTGTTTAATTATGGTATTTGTATTTGTATTAATTAATTCACTTGATACATCACGTACATCAGGTCTGGTCTTGATTCCCAGAGGACTACATGTGAAATCTGCTGATATAATCTGTAGCCTCATACTGGGTAATGCGCCCTGTTTTAATAAGCATCACGTCCTGAGAGAGGGATGTTTACCTCCAACATCAACCACTGCAGGCGACCCTGCATGATCTCCTTTTCGATTTTTTTGAGTTTTAAAAAAAAATTGGCCACTGCGATGATCCCCAAACTCAATTTTCACACATGTGGAAAAACGTCCCTTCCGATGCAATCGATCATGAGGAAGAACAAAATAAAAGCAATGAAGTTTGTAGTTAGCAGACCTTGAGAAAATGCATCGGAAAGAGAAATAAATGAGGGTTATTTTCGCACATGAGCAGCTGCCTACAACACTGCATCAGAACAGTTCGAGAAATGTGTTGGTGTAACATGTCATATCACTGGCCACACTTCAGTACTGTAATCTGTCAGATGGAGAGACTCGACAAACTTTTCTGTAGCTCATTGCTGCTCTCTCACAAGTCTGGACAATGTGCTGCAAAAAGCTGCATGCTTTGGGGAAAAAATGCATGATTTGCTGTGATTTTGGATTGATTCGGTTGCGAGTGCAGTGCGCTTGCGGAGAGACTCCGCCCACACGCTCTTCTGATTGGCTGTGATTTTGGATTGATTCGGTTGCGAGTGCAGTGCGCTTGCGGAGAGACTCCGCCCACACGCTCTTCTGATTGGCTGTGATTTTGGATTGATTCGGTTGCGAGTGCAGTGCGCTTGCGGAGAGACTCCGCCCACACGCTCTTCTGATTGGCTGTGATTTTGGATTGATTCGGTTGCGAGTGCAGTGCGCTTGCGGAGAGACTCCGCCCACACGCTCTTCTGATTGGCTGTGATTTTGGATCGATTCGGTTGCGAGTGCAGTGCGCTTGCGGAGAGACTCCGCCCACACTCTCTTCTGATTGGCTGTGATTTTGGATCGATTCGGTTGCGAGTGCAGTGCGCTTGTGGAGAGACTCCGCCCACACTCTCTTCTGATTGGCTGTGATTTTGGATCGATTCGGTTGCGAGTGCAGTGCGCTTGCGGAGAGACTCCGCCCACACTCTCTTCTGATTGGCTGTGATTTTGAAATGATTCGGTTGCGAGTGCAGTGCGCTTGCGGAGAGACTCCACCCACACTCTCTTCTGATTGGCTGTGATTTTGGATTGATTTTGGATTGAAACTGCTAGTGGCTAGGATCGTATCGCGTCTTAAAACATCAAAGTGCGATGAGCTTCTGTCTTGTGATGCATGCTTGGCTTTGAGTACCGGTTCTATCTACTTACGTTTTAGCAAATCCACCCAATTTGGAGAAAAATAACAAGGGGTTTATTAAGGCCAAAACAGACTGCCGGGGCTTAGCTACGATTTGGTCCGTGAGATTTCCAGTAACCCCACATAATTCGGTCAGACACGTTGGCCTAGTGCGTGTGCGGTGAAGTTCAAATCCACCTCGGGTCATTTTGTGTCTCAACTGTTCTGTCGTTAAAGGCAAAAAGGTCATGAAAACATCTGATAATTCACATCAGAGCTACACACTTGCTGCTCATGTACTCAGTGTCACTACAGATTAAGATTCCAAACTGAGTCTTATTTTTATCTTATTTAAGTTTTTCCCTAAACTTTGCACCCCCAGTTTGAAACTCTTGCTTTAGGCAACGCATTAGCAAGCGTCCAACTGCAGGCCTGAAGCCGTAACTATAGTGTAGCACATATGTGCTGCAAACACAGACAAATGAAGAAACTGGGAATGATATTATGAAAGCATATGAGCTCATTCATCCTACGACCCAATTCATGTCTTGTATATTGAGTTATGCTCTTCTGTTGAAAGGTAAAAGTTGAGAAAGTTCTTGGATTGTATTTTAGATACTCCTTATGTATTTTGAGGATCCTCTCAGGAATAAAGCTCATAGTGGACGCTGCAGTCGCCATCTATACTGAAGATTAAACTGAGGGATATAAAACAGAACCATAACTGTGGCTTGAGTTCAGACACCACACCCCAACACAAACACTGCCACAACATCTGAGTCAGAGGAAAAACCCTGTTCTCTGTCTTCCTCTCTCTTTTCTCTCCAGGTTCACAGGTCTATAAGAAACAACTTTAAAATTCACAGATGGGATTTTTAGACTTTCCTAAATACATTTCTGACCTTCCCCATTTTACACAGCTGTTTGTATAGAGGGACAGTTTTACATTTTTTACCAGCAGAGAGGCAGATATTAACCAATTACAGAGCTAATTTTGAATCCAATCTTATTATATTCACACAGGAATCCCTTTATGTCATATGCAAATTTAACGAAGGATACGCTATTTAAGCCTCTGATAGACTTTTAATGTGGAAAGGTCACGTCTTTTTTCATGCTGAGCATCTATGAAACCAAATTTCACAGACACACCAAATTTCATGAGTGCAAACTTTCACATTTCAGAACATGTCAATGTCATGCATGATTTTAGATACATGGAACCTAATGAAATTGGGTCAACATTGTCACGTGTCGTTTTGGACTTTTATGTTTAGTCTGAGTTTCCTGTTTCCTGTCTCTGTTTTGTAGTCCTTTTGTAGTTCATTTCGCTCCCCTTAACACTGTTTCCAGGCGTGTCTTGTTTGTCAATTTCCTCCTCTGTATATAAGTCTGTGTATTTCATATAGGCAAGTCAAGTTTATTTATATAGCACATTTCATACACAAAATTTAAAAATCCTACTGACTTTTGGATATTAGTGTAATGTTCCCATGATTTTGTCTTTGTTTGTTTGTTTGTTGTGGAGGCATTAGCCAGAGCCTGAGCCACTGTCAGTGTAACTGTGTGTGTGTTTCCAGTTCACAGGTCGTGATCTTTGACTAATCAGCATGTAGGGAAGAGAAGCGTCACCCACCGTGAGAGCGGACAGCCAGCAGAGCGCACAACAGGAGGGCCAACATGGCGACGGTGAGCGGAGGGTGTGTGATCCGGCCGAGAGTGTGTGAGTCTGTGTGTGTAACAGCGGGGCAGATCCTTCAATCACGGCACTGCGGGGGAAAACAGAGAGAGGCTGATTAACCTGACGGAGAGGAAGAGTGAAGAGTGTGTGTGTGTGAAACCTGCAGAAGTCTCTAGTGAACATCACCAGCTGTTAAACTATAGATCTAAATACACTGATGTCATAGATGGATGGATGGACTGACCATTTTTAATTAAATTTCCCTTTATTCACTCTAAAAAATGCTGGGTTAAATATGGACAAACCCAGGGACTGGGTTGTTTTCACCCCGCCATTTTTTTCCAACCATTTTTGGGGTTGTTTTAAGCCAGCCGTATAGTAAACGGCATGTTTTTGCTCACCCCCGTATTTTTAGCTGAAACTTCACAGACACTTGACCAGCCCAGAGACCTATATTACATCTTGTGAAACCCTTTAACCCAACCTGCTGGGTTTGTCCATATTTAACCCAGCTTGGGTTGTTTTTAACCTAGCATTTTTTTAGAGTGTTTATTTATTGTTTTCTCTATTTATTTTAACCATTTTTATTTGATTTATTTGTTTGTTTGTTTATTGTTTATTCCCATATGTATTTCCATATTTAAATATTCTCAAATTTTATTTATTTATTTTATAAAATAGACAGACAGACTGACTAATTTTTAATTAAATTAAATTATTTTTATTTTTATTTATTTATTTATTTATTTATTATTTTTAATTTATTCCCATATGGATGTATTTCCATATTTAAATATTCTCGAACTGTATTTATTTATTTATTTTATAAAATAGAGAGACTGACTGACTGACAATTTTTAATTAAATTAAGTTATTTTTCCATTTATTTATTTATTCTACAAAATAGATAGACAGACTGACTGATTTTTAATTAAATTACTTTTTAATTTAATTAAGTTATTTTTCCCTTTATTTATTATTTTATTTTATTTTTATTTACTCCCATATGAATGTATTTCCATATTTAAATATTCTCAAATTTTATTTATTTATTTTATATTTATTCTTACATTTCTGTCTGGTGTATGATAATTAGGTGGGCTGGTCTTGTTTCTCATTAATTAATCGTAGATTGAAGTATTTTGTCAGCAGAATCATAAAAGAAAGCAGCAAAGAAAACACGTGGCACATTCTCAGTAAATGTTGCTTCTTTTGCTATTTGCACTTAGTGTAAATCACCTCTGCCTTGATTTAAATTCATTTTAATTTTTTGTGCTGTACTCAATAATATTAAGGCGCTATGAATGAATGAGACTGTATAAATCAAATGTAATGTTTTTGGTAGACACTATCATTCATCACTTTTGTTTTATGCACAATATATATATATATATATATATATGACAAATATGAAATATTATACAGTACAAATGCTATATTTTCCCACATGCACATGTTTCTGGCCGTACATCTTGTTCATGGACGCACCCATGAGGAGTTCCACCTTCTCAGACGGCTGACCTAACTATTAAAGTGAGTTTGACATTTGGCAGGGAACAGCACAGCCATTTCGTGGCTCTTTCCCCCTGCGGACCATCTCCAGCGTGAGGAGCTTCTCTTTACACACGGAGGATTTTCATCTGCTCTTGGCGAGACAGAGCTGTCGCCGTCTCCTGATACCCTGCTCTGTGTGCCAAAGCACAGATCTGAATATAAAGAAGAAGGAGGACAAACACGCACCATCCTCTAGACCATCCTCAATAATTCTACAGAGGAATACTTCAGCCCAGAGAATCCTGCAACTAACTTTAGTTGTGACTCTTTCTGAGAGCTTCATCTCTGTCTTGGATCTCATTCATGAAACATGAGCAGAATGAGCAGTTCATACAACTTTTCTTTTGTAATTTGTAGTTTGATTCGACATGACGGTTTATGTAAGGAAGCCTTTATGAATGATTTAAACAGAAATTTGTTCTACTGATGTTTCATGAATGTGTTTGGATTTTTATTCTACAACTAGACAGACGGATAGACTGGATGGATAGATGGATATAGATAGATCTGACTTTACATCCAGTTCCTGTTCAGACTGGTGATGATGTCTACATCCTGCTCTCATTTCCTCATTCTGTCCTTCTCTTCGCTGGAAAAAAGAGTCAAACCTCTTTAAAGGGTTTTTCTTTCCTGTTCTGACATATTTCCTATTGAAACAAGAAGTTTGGGTTTGTTTGTCCCTTTTTTAATAGTATATACACACTACAGTTCAAAAGATATGCATGTGTTATATATAGGCTATATGATCAAATATGAAAGTAAATACATTTATAATGTAACAAAAGATTATATTTTCAAATAAACACTGTTCTTATGAACTTTCTGTCTATCCACAGAAATATGAAGCAGCATAACTGTTTTCAACACTGATAATAATCATAAATGTTTCTTGAGCAGCAAATGATTTCTGAAGGATCATGTGACACTGAAGACTGGAGTAATGATGCTGAATAAATTACACTTTACTATATATTCACATAGAAAACAGCTGATTTACATTGGAATAATATTTCACTGTTTTACTGTATTTTTGATCAAATAAAAGCAGTCTTGGTGAGCAGAAGAGACTCTTTCAAAAACATTTTAAAATCTTATCTTTTGAATGTTAGTCTGTGCATGAAAATATATAATTGCGTTTATACATGAAAGGCGTCAACAACAATTTGAAAACCCCTTCATATATAAAGCTGACCGAGTCCAGTCTGATTTCACTGGGTCTTTAACACACTGACTGACTCAAACAGCTGCATGATCTCACTTTCAGATCTGCTCACTCAAATCTTTGCTGTTTTGTTGGAGAAAAGTAATCAAGTTCTGAGCGTCTGCACCACAATTATATGACTGTATGAGAACCTAAACAACAGTAGGCAGGTCTAGCGAGTGGGCACTCAATGAACAGGTCAGACGCGCAGGAGCTCTGACTAAACTCTTTCCAGTATAGATCACACTGTGTAACATGAGACCGCATCACCCCTGCGCTATGCCTTAGTCATAATCAAACGGCTTTCTGTGGCCAAACCCTGTCGTCAGCACAAAACATGCGGTCAGACGCTCTTCAAAAACAGCTGCAGACACGAATCAACTTTCTTTTGACAAAAAGTTCAGAGCAATTAGTTGAGTTGAGCAAAATACTTCTCACTTCCATAAAATCACAGTGTGATTAAACTCCACACTAGATCACAGGAACTGTCTGTGTATGAACTTCAGATACTCTTGAGATCTAATAGCACTTTCTCTCCTCGTTCCTTCCTTCAGGAATCTCAGAAAGACTGGTTTCATTGGCCTAAAACACTTTGTCAGTGATTTTCAATCCAGTGCTGTTGCAAGTATTTCATGACAGCATGTAAACTAACTGGTTTTATTTAAGTCATAAATGCTATTCAGTATTGCTGAATCAACCGAAATACATTATAGGGCACCTATAATTACCATTTTACAAGTCTCTGTTGTCTCCAGAATGTGTCTGTGAAGTTTCAGCTCAAAATACCCCACAGATCATTTATTATAGCTTGTCAAATTTGCCCCTATTTGGGTGTGAGCAAAAACACACCGTCCCTTTAAATGCAAATGAGCTGCTGCTCCCGGCCCCCTTTCCAGAAGAGGGCGGAGCTTTAACAGCTCGCGCTTCGGTCGCTCAACAACAACAAAGCTGGAGAATCTCACGCAGCCAAAATGACGACGGTGTTCAGCCTTACATTGTTCAAACACTGATGGAGAGACTCAGGAAGAAGTTACAACTTTTAGACGTTTCTGAACGGTTAGTGGATAAATTTATGTAGTCGCTGTGGAGTTGATTCAACTCATCCACTAGCATGTGCCGTCATGTTCATCTTTTTGTGTTGAATTGACCCTCGTTTGTGAAGCAGTCCGGCGTAAAATGTGTAAAATCATAATCAACCACCCCTTTAAGGTATAGCAATAATACAGTCCATCATAACTGAGCTCAGTCTGCTGAATCTATGAGTCAAACGAACAGAATATGCATGTGAGCATCAAACACTAAAGTCATAAACAATAAACTACCCTGTGCCATGGCTCATTGAGTCTTTAATGTTGAATACTACATATTATTTCCTTTGGCAACTATTCAGATGTTTGGCATTGAGGCTCAAGTTTAAATAACCACCAGGTATTAAATGTAGGATAAAATGTTGTTATTAAATGCAGCTCTGATGAATCTGAGAGGGTTTTTCACAACAAAACCCACGCAATTGCTACTCAAAACTAGCATTTCAGGGGGGGTCTCCCAGTAAAAATCACGTTCCGGCGGGTAAAATCCGCCTTTTTGGCAGGCTACCCTGGTAAAATTCACATTCCAGGGACTAAATATCATGTTATTTGACTTCACTTCAACCCGCGGACATGAAAAACAACCCGCCGCAACAGTGTTAAAGCCCAGTTCCGCGGACTTGGCAACACTGGTCTTAATTCACGTTACATTACCATACGACAGTTACGAAAAGTTTGAGAGCTCATTTCAGGTGCTGGTGGAGTTTGTAAAGATTTACAGGGTGGTCTCAGGCTCACAAAGTTTAAGAGTTTGTCTAGACCCGGCATAATAAAACCTCCCGACGTGATCTAATGTGTTACAGATGCAGCGTTACACCAGAGTGTCAATGGTGGAGAGCTAAATCAGCATTGCAGCGTGAACGATGCTGAAGGTAAAGCACAGATCCAGAGCTTCTGTCCAGTTCAGCAGGGGTGTGGCAGTGCTAAACAAAGACATACCCATTCAAAACCACCCCGTTTGGGATTTTAGAGGGTTTGGGGGAGGATCTTAAAACCTTAAAAGACAAAAACTGAAGGCCTGGATTCAATACAGCAAGTTAATTTATCCGGCAACCAGTGACTTATGCAATATGGCTTAAATAAAGTAATACGATTATTATTAAAGCACATGATTTCACTGTAAATGTAACTTTGAATCTCCAACTCCCTTCAAACCCGTTTGATTCATTTATTCCCCATGTGAACACTGCACATACAAACCGAGCCGTATTCACCAGCAGCCACTGCATTTGAAAGACATTTTTAATGAACTTACCATCCCAGCAATGAGAAGTTAGACTAGGACAAAGAGCCGCCCATCCAGCTGTGTGAATAATAACCACTAACAGGAGATCCGAGAAGACACGCGACTAACTTTATTCTCTGTCATTCCTCGTTCATGTGTTCAGTGCGCGTGAATTACGTCTGAGAGCGCGCGGTTTGTTTGTGAAGGTAAAGCTAGGTGAAATAGCGTTTCTTTGAGATGGTTTTCCTCCGGTCGGAAAGTGAAACCACTCCTACATCATTCTTGCGCTCGCTCCAGTCTGGTGACGTCACCGCCAGGGGTTTAAACTCGATGGGTTTTAACCATTTAGTACTGGAGAACATGTCACAGCACATATATATATATATAAAAATAAAAACCAATAATGGCTCCAAAACATATGTTTAACTTCATAGCAACAATACTGTAGTGTTTTGTATAAATCCAAGCGTAAAAAGGCTATCAGAACGTATACAATTATTATTAAATATAATATAATATTAATTAAAAAAATATATTATTATTATTATACTCTGCCACCTTTTTTATCTTTACATAATTCAACAGGTTTAAACTTCCCTTGTGGAGTCACATATCTACATCTCATCCTGACCCATCAAATGAATCGCAGCATTTTCCAAAAACCACATTGCATTGCATTAAATGTACATGATTTGTTTAAGTCGCTCTGGCTAATATTACTATTCAGAGACTTTCACTTCTATGCAGCATATAATAACATTTCTATAACACCGCTGGTTTTTACAGAAAATAAATAAATAAATAAATACTAAAGCCCCTTGCATTACCTTTCAGTACCACATGGGGGCGGCGCCTCAGAGCGACCTCATCTAGACACGTCATAAATAAATAGCTTTATGTTTACTTTTTAAACTATTTAATTCATTTAAAGTAGTTAGTTTATTTGATTAAAATTAAACGAAAGTTGATAGTGTGGTGGTTTAAATGTGTATGTCAATATACATGACGTATTTAGTCGCTACTTAACCGAATTATTAAATTACATATAGGTTTTAAAGTACGATATATATTTATACACATAAATTCCAGAGGCACTACGCGACTATATAATATATGCTCATATATTTATTAGACAAAGTTGTATGACTTTTATTTTGGGGGGAAACTGTGTGACATCACATCCGGCCACCAGCTGTTGACAAAGCGCTGCCTCACCGACTACAGCTGCCGTGTGAACCGCTCGCTACAAAACTTGAGGTATTTGTCCTGCTGTGTCGTATTAAATGTCACCGTGACGAGAAGTTATTGTATTGTGTCTGAGATCAATGTTGATCATCTCTGTGCTTTATACAGCACTTAGAACTGAAAGTGAGACCAAGATCACTTCATTCCGATCTCAAAACAACACTAATAGTTAGCATACTTACCCAGTTGATTAGTCACTGTACATGAAGCCAGTTGTTTTGTGTGACAGGTTTTCTAAAATGTTATGTCTACATATGTAAAGGCGTCATTATTATCTAAAAAGTTCAATCAAATAAACACTTTCGGATGTTTTCTTTCCACTAGACTTGAGTCATAATCTCAGATCTTACCAATGCTCCTCTATAATGGTTTTGAGAATGAATGATCTGTTGTTTGTTGTCTCTCATGAAGGATATGGAGAGTTCAGCATGGCATCTCTCCCTGAAACTCAGCGACAAACCCAAGGCAAAGTTCTGGTTTCCAGACACCGAACCTGGAGACGTCCATCCGGGAGGATACCAGGTGTCGAGTCTCAAACAGCTGATCTCAGTGCAGTTATCAGACTCGCTGCCAGACCCTGAGCTCATAGGTTGGTCTCGGTTCAGTCCTCAGTCCTTCCTTTCAGCTGCTGTGAATCATTATGTTTACTTTCAGAATCTGAAATTGGATTGGATCCGTTTAGCAACAATTAGTGCACGTAAACACACCTGTTGTGCTTTCCTGCTTTTGCAGACTTTGTGCACTGTGGCTGTGTGCTGAAAGATGATCTCACGTTAGACTCCTATGGGATCAAGTCTGGATCAACACTGCACATCATTAAGAAGATGTGGCCGGAGCCGGAGGTCAAGCCTGGTGCGTCTGGAGCTCTAATGAGAGAGTACATCATCTGTGAAGGGGAAGTTGATTTGGTTTCTGCATGTTTCTCCTCACACAGAGCCGGTGAACAGGTCTGCTGCTGCCAGAGAGTTCCGGATGCTTCAGGCCGGGCTGCACTCCAACGGAGCGTACAGAGAAGCGGTACTCATTGCATCGCTTCACAGCCTGTTTACACCAGAATATCTGGTCAAAATTTGACTTAAAGGCACAGTTCACTCAAAAATTAAAATTCAACAAATAAAGTCTGAATTAAAGTTTTGAGACGGATTTTTATTTTCATGTGAACTGTTTTTTTTTTTTATTAGCTTTATTTTTTTTTTTTTATACATGTAGATCATTTATTACTGGAAGAACCAAACTGCAGCTGATAATTGATTCCGAATTCCCAATAATGTTTAGTATTTTGATGGTATTTCATGGTACTAAACAGTATTTACCTCTAAATTATGCACAACATATTATATATATATATATATATATATATATATATATAAACATATTTTTAATTAAAACAGTGTTTAAGTAAAAAATCAAGTAAAGGTATTTAAAATACAAAGCATAGATTTCTCCTATTTTGTGGGAGAAAACCACTATAATTATTCAACCCCTTAAACCTGCAAGCCATTTTGCTGCTGAGAACAACATTTTATGAAAACAATTATATTATTATACAAGTTTATTAATAAACAGTTGAGCGATTTTGAGAATGTAAAGTTGAAAAAAAAAAATCAAACTGGCTCTAAACATACGTGTACAAAATTATTCAACCCCCAAAAGTGCAGAATCTTTTATTCTTTATGACCTTTTTACAACCTTTGATGAATTGTTTTCATAAAATTTTGTTTTATCAGCAGGTAAATGTCTTGCAGTTTAAGGGGGTTGAATAATTTTGATTGCAACTGTGTATGTATGTATATATATATATATGTTTTACAGATGCAGCAATATATCAGGCAATAAGCGGTATCGGCCGATATATGTTCTGACAATCAAAAGAGGGCAGGAAAATGCACTGCATTTGGGATTTGTGTAAAGAAAATGCTAAGAAACCAGTTTGATGTTCAATATTAATAGTTATTATATGAATTGAGACATTCAGAAAGTTAATCTTCATATTCAGTATTTAGTTAATGTGTGTTAATATTAATTTGAGTAATGTTTGTTTATAACTTTATAACCAGTTACTTTGAAACAAGTTTAACTACTAATTGGCTATCATTATCAGTGCATCTCTAATTTATATACTATATTATAGTACTGTCCTGAATAAGATGTTTAATAAAAAATAAAATGCATTTTGTAAGATCTCTTATTTTGTTAAAATTATTCACATTTTCAAAGATTCTGCAAGTGGTTCCCAAACTTTCACATGCCACTGTATGTATAGATAGATGGACAGACAGACATAATTACTTGTATTGGGTTTTTCATTTGGATATATTTAGATGTGATCAAGGACTACTTCACAATGGTTGATTTGTGTATTGTTTTTCATGTTTTCTGTTCATTTCCTATGGTGGTCATTTTTGACCACGTGACATTTCTTTTTTTTTCCTCCATGTTTACAATATTGTTATAGCAAGTGTGTGTGTGTGTGTTCATATTGCAGTTGCTACAACAGTCACCAATTCAAATGAAGTAAAACATTTCAGAACTCGAGGTTTAGTAAAGCAGTTAAACACTCTCTTGTGTTTTCAGGTGTTTAAGATGCTGGCTAATAAAGAGTCACTGGAGCAGATTATCGCCGCCTCACCTGGACTCAGTTCAGACCCTGTCGCTTTAGGTTCGTTGGCTTTGAAACGCATCGCAGCTCATGGGTTTGTGGAAATCAGGCCATCTCTAATCATCTCGTTCATTTTGCAGGTGTGCTTCAGGATAAAGATCTGTTCGTTCAGTTTACAGACCCAAGCCTGCTGGACATGTGAGTTTTCCCCAAACACTAGGAATCACATGCTTCCACAGCCATTCGCAGAACATCAGTGAACATGATCTCGCCTTCCTCTCAGGTTGATCCGATCTCACCCGGCATTGGTCAACGCTATCATCCTGGTCCTGCACTCGGTGACCAGCAGCATGTCCAGCCAATCTGGCGGCAGCTCGTCACGCAACGTGTCGGCCAGTTCTTACAGTGAAATGCCAGGTGAACATCAGCCACGTAAACATAATACATATTACATAAACACAGCATCGTCTCATGGTCTCAGTGTTTTGTGTTTATGACAGGAGGTTTTCTGTTCGACGGCATGTCAGACGATGATGAGGATTTCCAGTCTGTATGTTGTTCCCCCTTTTATGTTTTGATGTTATAATATTTAAAATATATATATAGAGAGATTTTTATTATTATAGTAATATAGCAAGAAGAATTTTTTAGTATTAACAAATAATCATGAGGAGAAATGATATTTTATTATTATTGTATTTTGATGTTTATTGTATTATTATGGTAAGAAGAAATCTATGCATGTTCTTTACAGCATGGAAACAGAGCTAGACACCAGAGACCGTTTGGAGCGTCCAGACCAATGACACTGGGTCACAGCGGAGCCACAGGGCCGCGTCCCATCACCCAGAGTGAGCTCGCATCCGCCCTGGCTTTAGCCAGCACCCCAGAGGGCAGTGCAGGCCCGCCGACACAGAGCGCTCCGGTCAGGAACACACTCTGACGTCACATCAATACATCATACAAGTTCAGTCCTTAGAGAATCTAACCTGGCTAATGCTCACATTCCTTTATGCTGTAGGAGATGTCTTCTGGTGGGTCATCAGTAGCGTCAGGCGCTCCGGTCAACAGCAGTCTGCTCAGTCAGGCTCTGCAGCAAGCCCTACAGGCCTCTGGCGTGAGCTCGCTTCAGGTGACCTGCAGACAAACACAGCAACACTTACATTTTACTATATATATATATATATATGGATAGAACAGTTCTGTGCTTGATAAATGCTTTAGAAAATATGACTCTAATGCTGAATGAAGGGCTCACTGTGCACTTGCCGGTGGCTTGATCTCATCCTGCATGCTGCTGCTGTCCGTGTGTGTCGTAGGGCCGCTGGCAGACGCAGATGCAGCAGTTGAGGGATATGGGCATCCAGGACGAGAATCTGGCTCTCCGCGCGTTAACAGCCACAAACGGGGATCTGCAGGCCGCACTAGAGATCATCTTTGCTGGAGGACTTTAATGTGTCAAGGTTTGGCTTTGGACTGAAACTGACCATCAAACATCTTGCCTTAAACAAAGGGCTGCTTTGTTTTTGTTTTGTTTTTTATTGCTTTTCACCTAAATAAAAAAAGTTATTAAAAACTATAGAATTGTATTTGAGTTTAAATGGATTGAATGTTTACCCTTACCCTTCTGGTAATGTCAGTATATGACCACCAGGTGGCGCTGTAAGACAATTTTAGGGAATCCAGTGAGAAAAAAAATGATACAGCTCAAAAAGTGCATACATACATTTGAACTACCAACTTAATATCAATCCTGATTTTGGGTAATGAAAATTAATATAATATTTTATTTCACCACATTTTGACTCCCAAATCTTCATGTTTTAGAGTGATCAGGGACAATGTTTTTTAATTACTATTATAATTATTATAGTAAGGAGAATAATTGTTATAATTATTGAATAATTGTTAAATAAAGCAATATTTTAGTAATATAATATTGTAGTATGGAGAGAATTAGAACAAAAAAAGAATAAATAAATAAATAAAACATTTTATTTATTCAATTATTTTTTTATTTAAGAAAATTGTAGCCATATATATATATATATACACACATATATTTTGATTTTGTGGTGAAATATGGCAGACATATTTGTGAGATTCATTCAACCATAATATCTCTAGTTCTACTTTTCATGCCTTGTAGAATCAAAGCGTTCAGCGCAGGTACATTTGAAACAATCATCCTAATCAAGACGACTCAAAGTGAACAGAAGCAGAGCGGTTCTGGTGCACTTGAGCGGATCCGTCTGTAATAGTGGCTATTAGACAGAAGCATTGCTCTTATCTCACTGTCAACCTGACAGCGGCTGATGCTAAATCTGTCCAGTTTTTTTATGGTTTTGTAAAGGAGCAGCTGAGAGAGACGAACGCTGTTCCTTCAGTCCTCCACAATGGCCTCTAATGAGCCTCCTCACTTTTATAGCGCTGTTTGTGAATGAGATCTCACCTTTTGTACAGACTGAGTCTCTAAACACAGCTGGACACACACACCTGCATGTAATTTCCTGAAGCCGTTTGGTTTACATCTGCTCCACTGCCACTGTAAAGACATCAGTAACCTGATACTGGACTTTCTGCTTACTTCCAGTTAATGAACGGAAATGCTTAAAGAAACATATACACTGTATCTTCGGGAGAGTTGCTATGGAGACAAAGAGATTCTTTGACATGGTTTCGAATAATGTTACCATAATCTAGTTTGAATAAACATTTCTAGAGTCTGAAAGAAAGACACAAACACTGTTGAGACGCATTTGATAGGCTGTATAATTAATACATGACAGTGAACATCAAATAACGCATATGCAATATATATGATAATGAGTCTGTTCACAAAAAATAAATCATGTTTAATGTTCTATATATACACTCTTAGGGAAAAGGTTATATATATATATAGAACCCTAGGGGTCTTGACTCCATTTTAACCATTTAAAGGTTCTTTATGAGGAGAAATGTCTTAAATGAGCCTTGCTCACCAAGGCTCCATTTATTTGATCAAAAGTACAGCATTTTTTTTCTTCTTCTCAGTATTCTTTGATTAATAGAAAGTTCAAAAGAACAGCATTTGTTTGAAATGCAGTAACAGCCATTAGCATCCGATCGCTTCATGAAACTGTGTTCAGTCAGACATGCAAACGTGGATCACAGACAGAAAGAACAAACGTACAAAAAGGACAAATTATTTGCTTGTCTACTAGTAAATAAATTCTTATTCTTGACTGTTTTTCTATCATTTTCCCCAAAATGAACTCCACTGATGGGTTCTTCCTGAATCCACCTATACAGGCTGGACTAGAAAAGTGAGCAGGGTTCCTGTGCAAATGATTGTTTTCAATCTGGAGTAAAACACATTTCACAACACAAAGTACTGTTTCCATATCTTCAGCATCAAAACGTCATTTACTCTCCGTCATGTCATTCATGTCACACACGAGGGGAGTAAATAACTGAAATGTCATTTCCACCCTTTAATTATGTCAACGAGTTCTTCCTGGTTGTAAAGTTGAGGGATGGTGACGAAACAACCTCAATAAAACAGCAGCAGCCCTCATGTGAGCCGTAAAACACTTTTTACCACACAATTCTGACTTTTTTTCTCAGAATTATAAGCTTGTAATTGTGAGAGAAAAGTCACGAATAACTTTTTATTCCAAGGTGGAAACAAGCTTCCACAGTGACAGAAATGTCCTCACTTCATCCAAAACGTTGTCGAATTATACATGCAGTTTACATTTCGTTTGAGACACTGCAGGAAATATTAAGCAACATCAGAAAAGCGAGAGAGCTGATATTCAGGACAACAGCATGATTGTGAGTTACTTTTATGCAACAGTTTATATAATATAATAATAAACATGTAATTCATATCAGTTCACTAACATTTTTAGATGAAAACTGGTTGGTTTGTTTGTACATTCTTTTTTTGTAAATGAAGAAAATTCCAAAAGAAGCCAAAGAATGAAGATTTGCATGTCACCGCGCGAGACAGATGCTCGACCATGTTTCCAAAAACCTCTTTGTCCCACTGAAGTGTTCATACTGTTAAAGTGAGCAGCAATTAAATCAGGAAAAGTGTGTAAAAACTGTGAAAAAGAAATATTCAACAACTACAGCACAACAAATTATGCCTTTATACATGAATTCACATATTATCCTAAAAATTCAGATGTTAAAAAAAAAGAAAGGTCAAGTATTTGTTCAAAATAAATGAAAAAAAAAATAATACATATATAAAAAGAATAAATATAATACATAAATATCCATATATATATATACACACAGTATCTCACAGAAGTGAGTACACCCCTCACATTTTTGTAGATATTTTATATCTTTTCATGTGACAACACTGAAGAAATGACACTTTGCTACAATGTAAAGTAGTGAGTGTACAGCTTGTATAACAGTGTAAATTTGCTGTCCCCTCAAAATAACTTTAGCCATTAATGTCTAAACCGCTGGCCACAAAAGTGAGTACACCCCTAAGTGCAAATGTCCAAATTGGGCCCAATTAGTCATTTTCTCTCTCTAGTGTCATGTGACTTGTTAGTGTTACAAGGTCTCAGGTGTGAATGGGGAGCAGGTGTGTTAGATTTGGTGTTATCGCTCTCACTCTCTCATACTGGTCACTGGAAGTTCAACATGGCACCTCATGGCAAAGAACTCTCTGAGGATCTGAAAAAAGGAATTGTTGCCCTACATAAAGATGGCGTAGGCTATAAGAAGATTGCCAAGACCTTGAAACTGAGCTGCAGCACAGTGGCCAAGACCATACAGCGGTTTAACAGGACAGGTTCCACTCAGAACAAGCCTCACCATGGTCGACCAAAGAAGTGCACGTGCTCAGCGTCATATCCAGAGGTTGTGTTTGGGAAATAGATGTATGAGTGCTGCAGAGGTTGAAGGGGTGAGAGGTCATCCTGTCAGTGCTCAGACCATACGCCGCACACTGCATCAAATTGGTCTGCATGGCTGTCGTCCCAGAAGGAAGCCTAAAGATGATGCACAAGAAAGCCCGCAAACAGTTTGCTGAAGACAAGCAGACTAAGGAACCATGTCCTGTGGTCTGATGAGACCAAGATAAACTTATTTGGTTCAGATGGTGTCAAGCGTGTGTGATGGAAACCAGGAGAGGAGTACAAAGACAAGTGAGTTTTGCCTACAGTCAAGCATGGTGGTGGGAGTGTCATGGTCTGGGGCTGCATGAGAGCTGCCGGCACTGGGGAGGACAGTTCATTGAGGGAACCATGAATGAGCAGAGCATGATCCCCTCCCTTCGGAGACTGGGCCGCAGGGCAGTATTCCAATGTGATAACGACCCCAAACACACCTCCAAGACGACCACTGCCTTGCTGAAGAAGCTGAGGGTACCTAAACCCTATTGAGCATCTGTGGGGCATCCTCAGACAGAAGGTGGAGGAGCGCAAGGTCTCTAACATCCACCAGCTCCGTGATGTCGTCATGGAGGAGTGGAAGAAGACTCCAGTGGAGACCTGTGAAGCTCTGGTGAACTCCACGCCCAAGAGGGTTAATGCAGTGCAGGAAAATAATAGTGGCCACACAAAATATTGACACTTTGGGCCCAATTTGGACATTTGCACTTAGGGGTGTACTCACTTTTGTGGCCAGCGGTTTAGACATTAATGGCTAAAGTTATTTTGAGGGGACAGCAAATTTACACTGTTATACAAGCTGTACACTCACTACTTTACATTGTAGCAAAGTGTAATTTCTTCAGTGTTGTCACATGAAAAGATATATTAAAATATTTACAAAAATGTGAGGGGTGTACTTCTGTGAGATACTGTGTGTGTGTGTGTGTATATATATATATATATATATATTTTTTTTTAATATCCATGCAGATATGATGCCATAACAAAAGACATCAAGTAAAAAGAGTTTGCCGTTTTCGTCTCCAGATACAAGCATTAATTGACAGAACTGAACACCTGCTTAAGTTAGACCCATAAACTTTATTTGTCAGAATCTCAAAGGCTCTACGTCCCCAAACAATACATTCAGTATATACATTTGATGGAGAGGAACTGTACAGATATGAAGAAAATGTACACAAACACATTTCAAACTCTCTCTCTCTCTCTCTCTCTCTCTCTCTCTCTCACACACACACACACAGCTCCTTTACCAGTACACATCATCACGTGCGGAGAGACGCAGACAGACTCAGACCTCCTCAGGGATGGAGAGAAGTGTAAATGAATCTCACTGACTACATTAATTCACTCATCCTTCAGTCTTCACATCTGTCCTCTTTTCTCCAGATCTCCAGCTCTTTTACTCATTTATTTTACACTTTAAAAATCTCCCGACGTTTTATTTCATATCGTCTCACTCATCTCTAATATGCCTGATCTCTTCAGAAACGTTACTTTAAAACTGAATGTTTACTGACCGATAATCTGCATTTTAAATCCCTTTAAATAACGTTTTGGACACATGAGCCACACTTTAAAACGTATGTTACTGAACAGAAGAAGATTCATTCTCGATTGAGTCGTTTGGTGATTTCACACAAATCTTTCGTCACTATGAACATGATCTACTAACATTTGACGACCAGAAAGTGTCTAATTTCTTCATTTAAAATGACATATCTGGTGTTTTACAACTTTTGTGAACTTAAAGCTTGAGCATGTGATATCTTTCTTTAAAATAAACTCCACTTGGTTGATATTTTGTATAATGTGATGATATTGTGGCTCAGACGTCCAAATACTGCATTGATTCCTGTAGGAAGTCATTACAATCAATCAGATCATTGATGAAACATCATCAGATCTTCTTTGTTTCGGTCTTTTCCACATACATTCATCTCTCCTCCAGTGAAGTGTGTCGGTGTGATGACCGCTGCTCGCTGCATGTTTCCGCTGACTCTCTGAACAGTCTTCAGGTGTGATTGAACGGTTACAGAATGATGGGAAAATACATACGCCAGTTAACAACGAGATGCTATCAAGAGCGTTCAGTCTCACATTTCAGTACATTGAGGTACAAATGTTGGGAACCTTTGACAATCCTTTTGCAATCTTGTAAAGGGATATTTCAGAAAAAAATGCTGGTGTCATTTCCTCATCTTCATGTCATTTCAAACATTTCTCTTACTTCTCGTGATGCAATTGATCTTGATATGCAAATTTTTGTTGTTTTCTGTTTTTTTTTTGTTTTTTTGGCTTTTAGTCCAATAGCTTTGATTTCACACCATTTGGGGTTAGTATGATTTTTTTATTTTTGAAAGATGTATATTTTTATTCATCAAGGATGCATTAAACTGATCAAAAGTAAATGCATTTATAGCGTTACAAAAGATTTATATTCCAAATAAATGCTGTTCTTTCCGACTTTCTATTCATTAAACAATCCTGAAAAATGTATAATAATCATAAATGTTTCTTGAGCATCAAATCATCATATCAGAATGATTTGTGAAGGATCATGTGACACTGAAGACTGGAGTAATGATGCTGAATAAATTACACGTTACTATATATTCACATAGAAAACAGATATTTTACATTGGAATAATATTTCACATTTTTACTGAATTTTACTGTATTTTTGATCAAATAAAAGCAGTCTTAGTGAGCAGAAGAGACTCTTTTAAATGCATTAAAAATCATACCGACCCCAAACACTTGAACAGATGTGTATGTATATGTTGGTGACAAAATTCCCTTTTAGCAGATGTAAGATTAGAATTATGATGATATACTTTTTATGTATTTAATAATGGCATTAATGTGAGTCAGTGATGACAGTTCTCATTATTGGAAGGTGAACTGTCCCTTTAAGGACAGAAAGATCACAAAAGGTGTCAGAGAGGAAATGATAAAGGAAAAAAACAACAAAATAAAAGTCTTGGTTGTCGCACTGAAAACAACACAGCAGCACAAGGAATGAATGTAATCCAGTCACACACGCTTTTCATCTGTACCACTGTTTATCATGGTTAAACAAAGAATTGCTGAAAGGGAAAAAACAACAACACAAAAGAAACTGCTGGATGACAGAGATGAGGAAAACCAGAGGTCAGAGGAAGGGTCAGGGCAGATCCGCCATCTGATTGGCTGAAGTGCTCTAAACGGTTTCCATGGCAAACAGTCTTCCAATCAGAGTATCAGGGATCAAACATAAGGTCAGATATATGAGCATCACACACACACACACACAGGCCGAGAATACAATAGTATTATTTGTTTTTCTCCATAATAAATTACAGCCACAAAACATTCATTGAGAGCAGAACATCGGCTTGACATTCTCTACTTGTTTTCTCTTTTTAAACCATGCATTTACAGTATAAGGCATTAAGCAAACAGAGTCAACAACAGCATAGAGTGACTTTCCATATAAATGAAGCTCAAACACACCAAGCTGTTGATTGCTGTTGAACTAAAGAAGAAGCTATTCTTAAACCAAAAGGCAAAATTTGGTGGGAATTTGAGACGGCAGAACGGGAAGAGTCAAACCACTCGATATCTGCGACGTCACTGTACCTTATCGATCGGCGGATGGATGAATGACATTGATTTTCTGAGGTAGACAATACAGGCATATTTCATTCTCCTTGGTCAAGATCATCCTAAACTCTGGTTCAGTATAAAGTGACTCTTTTTTTGAATCTTTAAATTAAAAGGTCCATTTCCATGCTTCAGAAACACACACACACACACACACACACACACACACCTACTGCAGGCAGTAAATCAAGTGTACTACATTATCTGCATAGCGGCCCTGTCCAAGTACACTTAAATGGCACCATCCATCTCTTCTCCTCCACAGAGTCTTGTTATTACCGATTTTAAGGGACTAAATGAAATCAATTACTCTCTTCACATCTGTGGGTCTAACTGGAAAATGGCAGAATGCTCTATTTCAGTCTTCTGCGTTTCTGTACTTTTCTGAAAATGTTCATGTTCAACCATTGATTTTCCACCAAACTCAACTGACTTATACTGTATGTTGAGACAACAATATCATCACAGAAAGTCTAGACAAGGAGGTTTGGGTAATTAAAAGCATGATTCAGTGTCTTCGTTCTATGGAAGCTTGTTTCCGACATGAAATAAAAAATAAAAATGTAACTGCAACTTTTTATCTTACAATTTTTCTTTTTTCTCAGAATTGCGATATAAACTCAGAATTGTGTGACAAACTTGCAAGAAAAAAAGTCAGAATTGCAAATTATAAAGTCGGAATTGTGAGTTATAAAGTCAGAATTGGGAGTTATAAAGTCAGAATTGTGAGATATAAAGTCAGAATTGGAAGTTATAAAGTCAGAATTGCGAGATATAAAGTCAGAATTACGAGTTATAAAGTCGGAATTGTGAGATATAAAGTCAGAATTACGAGTTATAAAGTCGGAATTGTGAGTTATAAAGTCGGAATTGTGAGTTATAAAGTCAGAATTGTGATATAAAGTTAGAATTGCGAGTTATTTGATTTGTTTGATTTGTTTATTTATTTGTTATTAAAGTCAGAATTGCGATATAAAGTCAGAATTGCGAGTTATAAAGTCAGAATTGCGAGTTATAAAGTCAGAATTGTGAGTTATAAAGTCAGAATTACGAGTTATAAAGTCAGAATTGCGTGTTATAAAGTCAGAATTGCGAGTTATAAAGTCGGAATTGCGAGTTATAAAGTCGGAATTGCGATATAAAGTCAGAATTGTGAGTTATAAAGTCGGAACTGTGATATAAAGTCAGAATTGCGATATAAAGTCGGAATTGCGAGTTATAAAGTCAGAATTGCGAGTTATAAAGTCAGAATTGCGATATAAAGTCGGAATTGCGAGTTATAAAGTCGGAATTGCGAGTTATAAAGTCGGAATTGTGAGTTATAAAGTCAGAATTGTGAGTTATAAAGTCGGAATTGCGAGATATAAAGTCAGAATTGTGAGTTATAAAGTCAGAATTGTGAGTTATAAAGTCGGAACTGTGATATAAAGTCAGAATTGTGAGTTGTAAAGTCAGAATTGCGAGATATAAAGTCAGAATTGTGAGTTATAAAGTCAGAATTGTGAGTTATAAAGTCAGAATTGTGAGTTATAAAGTCGGAACTGTGATATAAAGTCAGAATTGTGAGTTATAAAGTCGGAATTGCGAGATATAAAGTCAGAATTGTGAGTTATAAAGTCAGAATTGTGAGTTATAAAGTCAGAATTGTGAGTTATAAAGTCGGAACTGTGATATAAAGTCAGAATTGTGAGTTGTAAAGTCAGAATTGCAAGTTGTAAAGTCAGAATTGCAAGTTGTAAAGTCAGAATTGCGAGTTATAAAGTCGGAATTGCGAGTTATAAAGTCAGAATTGCGAGTTATTTGATTTGTTTATTTATTTGTTATTAAAGTCAGAATTACGAGTTATAAAGTCAGAATTGCGAGTTATAAAGCCAGAATTGTGAGTTGTAAAGTCAGAATTGCGAGTTATAAAGTCAGAATTGCGAGTTATAAAGCCAGAATTGCGAGTTGTAAAGCCAGAATTGCGAGTTATAAAGCCAGAATTGTGAGTTGTAAAGCCAGAATTGCGAGTTATAAAGCCAGAATTGTGAGTTGTAAAGTCAGAATTGTGAGTTATAAAGCCAGAATTGCGAGTTATAAAGCCAGAATTGCGAGTTATAAAGTCAGAATTGCGAGTTATAAAGTCGGAACTGTGATATAAAGTCGGAATTGTGAGATATAAAGCCAGAATTGTGAGTTGTAAAGTCAGAATTGCGAGTTATAAAGTCAGAATTGCGAGTTATAAAGTCAGAATTGTGATATAAAGTCAGAATTGTGAGTTATAAAGTCAGAATTGCGAGTTATAAAGTCGGAACTGTGATATAAAGTCGGAATTGTGATATAAAGTCAGAATTGTGAGTTATAAAGTCAGAATTGCGAGTTATAAAGTCGGAACTGTGATATAAAGTCGGAATTGTGATATAAAGTCAGAATTGTGAGTTATAAAGTCAGAATTGCGAGTTATAAAGTCAGAATTGTGAGTTGTAAAGTCAGAATTGCGAGTTATAAAGCCAGAATTGCGAGTTATAAAGTCAGAATTGTGAGTTGTAAAGTCAGAATTGCGAGTTATAAAGCCAGAATTGCGAGTTATAAAGTCAGAATTGCGAGTTATAAAGCCAGAATTGCGAGTTATAAAGTCAGAATTGCGAGTTATAAAGTCGGAACTGTGATATAAAGTCGGAATTGTGATATAAAGCCAGAATTGTGAGTTATAAAGTCAGAATTGCGAGTTATAAAGTCGGAACTGTGATATAAAGTCGGAATTGTGATATAAAGTCAGAATTGCGAGTTATAAAGTCAGAATTGCGAGTTATAAAGTCAGAATTGTGAGATATAAAGTCAGAATTGTGAGATATAAAGTCAGAATTGTGATATAAAGTCGGAATTGCGAGTTATAAAGTCAGAATTGTGAGATATAAAGTCAGAATTGTGAGATATAAAGTCAGAATTGTGATATAAAGTCGGAATTGCGAGTTATAAAGTTGGAATTGCGAGTTATAAAGTCGGAACTGTGATATAAAGTTTGTGATTGTGAGTTATTTGATTTGTTTGTTTGATTTGTTTATTTATTTGATAGGGACAATGCATATTAATGAACATTTGTAAAAATATAAAATGTAAACAAGCTGGATTATAGCAACATTGCTATTTTACATCTGCAGTCTCTAGGCAGAATATAAAGTCAGAATTATAAGATATAAACTCGCAATTCTGAGAAAAAATGTCAGTCTGTTTTCCCTCACAACTGGACATTATAACACACAATTACGAGCTTATATCACCCATTTCTGACTTTTTTCTCATAATTTTGACTTTTTTGAGCAAAATTCTGAGAAAAAAATTGCGACTTTATATCTTGCAATTCTGACTTTATAATGCAACTGAGAGTTTAAATCTCGCAATTCAGAATTGTGAGAGAAAATAAAAAAAAATCACAATTACCTTTATTATTTTTTTATTTAGTGGCGGAAACAAGCTTATTGTTCACTTCCAGTTATAGGAACGGTGACGTTTCAATGCTCCAGAAAGCCGATGACTCTTGTGTTCTGAGAATCGGTGTGATAAACATCCAAATGTGAAAGTCAGAGCGACGGAGTTAAAGTTTCTGTACAGCGGAGGATGATGCCGATTCATAAAGTGTGGGTGCAGGTCTAAGACTAAAGATCCACTTATGTGAGCAAAAAGGGAGAAAACAGGTCTGGAATCACAAAGAAGGCATTTCCGAGTACGTAACGCTGTTTTCCTCTGTACGGTCGAGGCTCCCGGGAATCTCCCTTTTTGCCTTTGGGATCTCAGTAGCACTTCAGTTCCTTGATGGTCTTGTAAACGCTGAATAAACACCCTCATCTGCAGCGTTTACCAACGTCTGCTTCATCTGTCCTGCCACTATAGTGTCCGTATGGCCACGGGGTACAGCAGGGACATGTGCTCGGCTCCTTTGATGGGCAGTTTGCGACTGGAGTAGAAGTGGATGATCTCGGGAACGCTGTCGAACAGGCAGCTGTTCTGACCCAGTATGTACTTATTGTCTTTGGTCCGGGACAGCTTCATATGCATGAAACCTTGACTGCTCCTGGAGAGAGAGACAGGACATAAAGGAGAAGGTTATTGAAAGATAATAAAGGTAGAAAGCCAGACAGAGAGATAGGGAGGTTAATGGGAAGAGGGGAAGAAAACAACATGTGATTAGTTGTCAGACACCAGCGCTCTCATGATACACGGTCGGTTCATTGGCAAACGCTTCACGTGTAGCAGTGAAATGTAGGGCTGAAGACCCGCGAGCTGTAATGAACGCGGCCGCAGAGCCTCTTAAATGCTGTCGGGTTTCACAGGGGCGCTGAATGCAAAGCAAATTAAAAGCCAAGGACGGAGAGAAGCTGCACACCTCTGTGATATTCTGAGGTGTGAATATAATGTTGCTTTGGTGTCTGTGTGCTGTTTATTAGTAATGCTGAATGTTACTCATACTAAGAGTTGAGGCAGTTCTAATGCTGAGTATTAGAGTTAATCATATGTAGTGAACAGAACTGAGGCTTTTGACTTAAGTGACCACTTTGCACCTGCCCAAAATACACTGGAAACCAGCAACAATATGCATTCAGTGCATTCAAGGCCCGTTCACACCAAGGACAATGACTGTCTATAACGATAAAGATATCGCTCTAAAAATTGTTCTAAATGTAAAGGAATAGCAGAGTTCACAGCACAACTATACCGATATCATCACAATCACTTTCAGAGCGATATTTTTCCAGCTGATGAACGATAAAAATATTGACAGCCAATCAGAATTCCTCCTGCTTTAAAGAGCTTGAACATTTAAAGTGACAGACGACAATACTGAAGTGTTCATAATAAACAGAACGATATCGTGCGCTGGTGTGACGCTAATATAGTTATGGTTATAGTTATCAGTATAGTTATTGTTCTTGGTGTGAACGGCCTTAACACTAGAAAATATCAAAATAAATAAAAAGTAGAATAAAATATAATAAAAAGTAAAATAAAATAAAAAACTAATAATTTAAAAAAATGTCTCATATTAGGTGTCTTTATTTTTTAATATAGTACAACATAACATGTACACATTAATGCATTTTATCAAATAAGTCATTGAAATGTTAGTACATAATAATGTACTATTACAAATTTACAAAATGTATATAACTAATGAATTTTAATAAATTTAATAATAAAATGATTGACTTCCTCACCCTCACGTCATCCGAGATGTTCATGTCTTTCTTTCTTTAGTCGGAAAGAAATTAAGGTTTTTGAGGAAAACATTCCAGGATTTTTCTCCATATAGTGGAAAGTATATATAGTATATATAGAAAGTGTATATATAGTCGAATTCGCAGAGCAGTGCAAGACAAGCATTTGTGGTTAAAAAGTATATAATGTTTATTTCTTTTAGAAAATGCCCAATGGTTTCTCTAGATAAGACTCTTATTCCTCGTCTGGGATCGTGAAGCTGCACTGAAACTGACATTTGGAGCCGTTGAACCCCAGTGAAGTCCACTATATGGAGAACAATCCTGGAATGTTTTCCTTCATTTCTTTTCCACTGAAGAAAGAAAGACATGAACATCTTGGATGACATGAGGCTGAGTGAATTATCAGGAAATTGAAACGAGTCCATTAATTGAAACAAGTCCATTTCCCTCCATCAAGAAACATGAAGGAAAACCGCTCAGCTGTAAACTTCAGTCAGTGACAGCGATGTTTAATTACTAGGTTATCGGTAGAAAAGGGGATTAAAAAAAAAAAAAAACTGAAGGAAGTTGTTTGGCATTTGGCAGATGCTTTTCAGCTAATAACACTTGCATCACATTAATTGCCGTCAGTGAAGCAACAGCTACTTGACTCTGAACCTGCAGTCTGTGTTTCTGCAGCTTTATTCTCAGCACTCGAGCACACTGAGAGAAAGAAAGAGTCCAGTCCATCTTAAATGAGGCCGGTCCACAACTCACTTATCACTTAATTGCATTTGTAAAGGCTGCGATCTCGCTGGTGCGCCGGGCGACGACAAGTGAAAGATAACATAGTGAACCATACATGCGTTAAATTTAGCCTAATAATTCACTGCACAGTGCACACGTCTGAGTTGGTGTTTCTCATTCAAGAGGATTGACAAGCTGTGAGATCATCAAAACTTTGAGAACTTTATGTAAATGAGAGGCAAGACCTGATGGTCCACCAGGAAGCAAGAATATCCTTCAATCAGAGTAATTATCTTTGCGATCATTAAATATAAATCAACTCCTCCATCTCTTCCACCCATCTTCGTTTAGGACTCCCATTGCTCTCGGGCTGATTATCTGCCTGTCATTACCCGACTCTTCATCATCATTAGGAGAGATGAGAAAACATTTGAGCCGCCATGGACCCCCGAGAGCCCCTTCAGATACACAGAAGACGCTGCTAAAAGCATATAAAAGCCCCTGCCGAAGTGTTCGTCATATCAGTCCACACAGAGAGAGGCCTGAGGAGATGCCTGGAACCTCGCTATTCTCTTCCTCTTAAGGATTTGATTTTCCTCTTATCATATCAGCGACATGAACAAAACAGAGCGGGTCTTTCAGGCATTACAGAAGAGACACCACCGCCTTTGTGCTGTTATCACTGCACACTTAACCATTCTTTTTTCCTTTTAATCCAAGGATTCATTTCGCTTTATAGATCTGAAAGGTTCACTGCGGTTCACTACAATGGTGTGATACGATTCACAGCGCTGTGTGTGTGCAGTAACTGTATATATATGTGAATATATTGGTAGCGTTCGGCTCATTGACTGCATAAAGAGTCACGTTTCGCTCACCGAACCGTAAGATTACACTTTTCAATTGTCCTTTGCTGCCGTTTCTTAAAAGCCATCTTTAAAAAGGCTCTTCTGGGTTCAATGCGAGTTAGCAAATATTGACAGAACCGCTGACATGCTGTCAATAACATAACCAAAGAAAATGATTTCAACTTTGCAGTCAGTTTGTAGAAACAAATAAATATGTTTTCACATTCATGCACTTACAATTCCAGAGGGTTTAAAAGCAGAAAAGTGGAGCTTGTATATTTTATTGTAGCATATATTTTGGACACTACTTATATATATATGCCTCAACTCTTCTGGGAAGGCTTTCCACAAGGTTTAGGAGTGTGTTTATGGGAATTTTTGACCATTCTTCTAGAAGTGCATTTGTGAGGTCAGGCAGTGATGTTGGCGAGAAGGCCTGGCTCACAGTCTCCGCTCTAATTCATCCCAAAGATGTTCTGTCGGGTTGAGGTCAGTCAAGTTCCTCCACACCAAACTCACTTATCCATGTCTTTATGGACATTGCTTTGTGCACTGGTGCGCAGTCATGTTGGAACAGGAAGGGGCCATCCCCAAACTGTTCCCACAAAGTTGGGAGCATGAAATTGTCCAAAATGTCTTGGTATGCTGAAGCATTAAGAGTTCCTTTCACTGGAACTAAGGGTCCGAGCCCAACCCCTGAAAAACAACCCCACACCATAATCCCCCTCCACCAAACTTTACACTTGGCACAATGCAGTCCGGTAAGTACTGTTCTCCTGGAAACCACCAAACCCAGACTCGTCCATCGGAGAGATAAACGTGATTCATCACTCCAGAGAACACGTCTTCACTGCTCTAGAGTCCAGTGACGGTGTGCTTTACACCACTGCATCCGACGCTTTGCATTGCATATTATATATATATATATATATATATATATATATATATATATATATATATATATATATATATATATATATATATAGCATTTCCAACATTACGTGTATTTCACCCAGAACATTTCTTTAAAATACAGCCTTTATTAACGTACAGAGCATAACCTCAGATGTTAATTAAACCTGAGAAGATTGATGTGATAGAAAGGTAACTCTGTGGAAGCTGATAACCTGCTGGTGATTTTATTGTACATGAGATGAGCAGAAACTGCAGATGAGAGCTCAGTTTTATAATGTGTGTTTAAATTACAAGCCCAAAGAGTGCACTTCAGCAGAGACCCGTTCTCCATTTCCTCACACGGCTCGCGGTCCTGGTAAGGATGCACATTAGTGCACTGTTAATTCATAAACTTTTACTCTCCCTCCATTCAGAGGAGATTTATTTCACTCCCTTCAGCCATTTTCTGTCTTCCTCCATCCATAAAGCAGGGCAGCGCTAAAGCCTCTTTGCCTTTAAAGATCTTTAAGAGACTGGACTCATTCATATCACTTATGCTCCGAGCCACAAATCTGATTAGACAAACGCTCTGTTCCATGTGAGCGGCACACCTAGACTGCATTTAAAGTGCTGCTATTATGCTATGATGTTGTTTTGGAGCCTCCTACAACACATTTACATTCATCCGAGGTCAAAAACACTTTAATTTCCTCATAATATCCAACTGCAGCATCAGCTCTTTTCTCTCAGTGTCTGAAACGCTTCGATCAAGGATTCGGTCTCTCTAAACCCCGCCTTTCTGAGAGCTGCTCTGCTCTGATTGGTTCCAGTCTGCTGTGATTGGTCAGAAACCAAACACTTCAGTTTCAGTTCAGAATCGATTCTTTCTTTTAGGAGGCAAAAACTGCACTTTGATCTGTGAAACTGAGCTTTTACATTCACAAACAGACATATTACACACTACATGAAAGATAATATCTAAAAAAAAAGCATAATAGTAAAGCATCATGCAAAGACTTAGATATCGTTCAATACAAGAAGCATCAATAAAATGTATTATATTTGTAAAATACCCTATATTTGTGTGTGGTTTTGTACGGTCTTATTAACTTAACAACATGGTATCATCTTTAAGAAGATTAATAGATGAACCAAATGTTTTATAAAACAATCAAAGAGAGGTTTCATCATAAACTAGTTGAAATCCTGATCAGTGATGCAAAGCACAGGCAGCAGCGCTTCATAGTGCCATTAATATTTCAGCAGATTCAGACACGGATCGTTTGCATGCAAGAGTCTCTGCGGACGGACTGTGTTTAAAAGCAAAGGTTTCTACATGCTGTCAGGTCTGGTTTAGCACAACGCCAGTGAGGGAATCATGATACAGCAGCAGTAACGCTGCACACAAACCACCCATGACAGTCCGCTCAGCTCGCTCTTCTTCTCTGTTTATACCTGCTCCAACACGTGATTCACTGGGTTTTGAAACAAATGTTCCAGGTTCAATTCAAGTTAAACTCTATTCACAGCTGTTGATTAGCAGGGAAGGATTTAGGAGTTACGTGTAGATTTCACCACTGAAATCATCATATATATGACAGTACAGCTCAAATAACACATTTCTGCATTAAAAATATTCATCTAACACACAACGAAACAATAATCAGGGTTGTGCACCATTTAGAATCAAGATGAGAATGATGTTTAGCTGAAATCATTCATTAATTTTATTTTATTTATTCATTTTATTCATTTATATATTTATTTATTATTTGTTTAATTTATTCATTTATTTGTTCATGTGTTTATATATTCATGTATTGGTCATTCATTCATATTCTTTTATATATTTATGTATTATTTGTTTATTGTATTCATTTAGTCATTCATTTTACTTATAATTTATTTATATATTTGTTATCATTCATTCATTCATATTTATTTAATAATTTATTTTATTCATTCATTTATAGTTATGTATTCGTTCATTCATTCATATATTTATTTATGTATAATTTGTTTAATTTTTTCATTTAATTTATTCATTCATTCATGCATGTATTTATTGTTCATTCATTCATTCATATTCATTTATATATTTATGTATTGTTTATTGTATTCATTTAGTCATTCATTTTACTTATAATTTATTTATATATTTATGTAATCATTCATTCATTCATATTTATTTAATAATTTATTTTAAATCATTAATTTATAGTTACGTATTCATTCATTCATTCATTCATATATTTATTTATGTATAATTTGTTTAATTTTTAAATTTAATTTATTCATTCATTCATGTATGCATTTATTGTTCATTTATTCATTCATTCATATTTATTGATATATTTATGTATTATTTGTTTATTGTATTCATTTAGTCATTCATTTTACTTATAATTTATTTATATATTTATATAATCATTCATTCATTCATATTTATTTAATAATTTATTTTATTCATTCATTTATAGTTATGTATTCGTTCATTCATTCATTCATTCATTCATTTATGTATAATTTGTTTAATTTTTTTATTTAATTTATTCATTCATTCATTTATATATTTATGTATTATTTGTTTATTGTATTCATTTAGTCATTCATTTTACTTATAATTTATTTATATATTTATGTAATCATTCATTCATTCATATTTATTTAATAATTTATTTTAAATCATTAATTTATAGTTACGTATTCATTCATTCATTCATTCATTTATTTATGTATAATTTGTTTAATTTTTTCATTTAATTTATTCATTCATTCATGTATGTATTTATTGTTCATTCATTCATATTCATTTATATATTTATGTATTATTTGTTTATTGTATTCATTTAGTCATTCGTTTTACTTATTAATTAATTTATTTTTATATTTATGTAATCATTCATTCATTCATATTTATTTAATAATTAATTTTAAATCATTCATTTATATAGTTACGTATTCATTCATTCATTCATTCATTCATTTATTTATTTATGTATAATTTGTTTAATTTTTAAATTTAATTTATTCATTCATTCATTCATGTATTTATTGTTAATTTATTTATTCATTCATATTTATTTATATATTTATGTATGTATGTGTTTATTGTATTCATTTATTCATCAATTTATTTACATATTTATGTATTCATTCATTCAGTCATATTTATTCATTCATTCATTTACTTATATAGTTATGTAATCATTCGTTCAAGTATTTATTTATTCATTCATTCATTCATATTTATTTAATCATTTATTTTATTCATTCGTTTATTTATAGTTATTATGTATTCATTCATTCATTTATTCATTCATTCATTTATAGTCATTTATGTGTTCGTTCATTCATTCGTTCGTTCATTCATATATTCAAGTATTTGTTCATTCGTTCATTTATTCATTCACTTTATTTATTTATGTATTCATTCACTTGTTTATTTGTCTATTTATTCATTCATATTTATTCATGCATCCTTTCTTTTGTAGATTAAGCTAGAGGTAACGCTGGTTGAATTTCAAATTGATTTTCTTTTAATTTGAAATTCAGTAAATTCATCTTCCTGTAATTTCGATTCAGATTCACATTAACTGACAGAAAAACCCCAGGACTATTTAGGCAGCTTTACAGCTCAAACGACATCTGTGTGTAAAAACAAGTTTATGTAGAATGAGTTGCACAAATCTCTGCTCCAAACACAGGAACACACGCTGATAACTCAGAGAAGGTCTTCACTGACCTTCAGAGCACACGAGTCTCTCTGAGCTGATGAGAGGAGACTGCTCTAAAGGTGAAGAAGTCACCTCATGCTCACACTGGCTTTGTAAAATGTCAGAGCGGAGCGATTCAATCACAGGTCCTTCCGCACCGCTCCTTATATCCCGCTGCTCCCCTGAGCTTCACCCGCCCAAAAGAGCCGCGGCCGCGTCAGAGTGCATTACTGTGTGCGGGGCACGTCAGCGTCTGGGGCGTGGTGAAAAGGTTAGCGGTGTGAAGGACTGATGGAGGTCTGAGCGTGTGAAGGGTTAAGAGGTGACGGCGCTCCACGCTGGAGAAAATCACACGTCAGCACAGGATGACTTGCATGAGATGAGCTCATGCTGAGAAGCGGAAAAGGTGCAGGAGAGATTTTTTTTTTCTTTGGAATAGGTGATTTATTTATTCTTGACCTTTCTGCTGCTTTTATTGCAAGAGGACAGGAAGTGATGCGGGGGAATAACAGATGCAAGACTAATAAATACTAATAAAACTACACAATCTGATGGAGCACATAAGTGTGTGACAGTATGTGTGTGTGTGTGTGTGTGTCAGTGAGACTCTTACTTGAGCGAGAGGGAGAAGTCATTCTTACTGGTCTCACTGTTTCTCACCAGATAACTGGCCTCTTTACACAACCTCAGCAGAGACTCGGCGTCAGTCCGGCTAATCGCTCCGTGATACCAGCTGTGAACGAGAGACGGTGTAAGAGAAAGAGCATCACACTTAAATAAACCACTCCGAATCAGACGTGCCGAACTCACAACTGGCTCTCCAGAGGCATGGAGGGGTCGATGCGCTCGCCCACGCTCGGGCTGCTCGGGTCCAGAGAGCTCATCTTAGTGTTGACCAGGCAGCCGCTGGAGTGTCGCTGAAGTGGACGAGACTTCAGATCTTTAGTGGGAGACATCCGGGACTTTTCCACACCGTCAAACTGCACTGTAACAGGAGGGAAACAGCAAATATTATAATAGAGTGCAGTAGCAGCCGCAAATTGGGATTTTAATAAAGTCTACGATAAAGCATTATAACCCATGAACCAAACTAATCAGCTACGAGGAGAATCAGTTCAGTTCAAATGAGCTTTATTGGCATGGAATTTCAAAAACGGGTTTGAGATAGCACAATATTGACAAAGCAATAGACATATATAAACATATATAGATAAAAAAAACATAGAATCATAACTTAACAAAAATACAAAGTTACAAGACTGTGAACTTAACGGCTTTAGTGAGGGAAAGAACTACAATCCCATGAAGCATTGCAAACAAAATAACTGAATTAAAAATGATGACGAAATATAAAAATATTCATTTAAAAATGTTGATCATTTATATAAAAACAAAATATTTTGCTTTTATTGCAAAATATGCATATATATATATATATATATAAAACATTTTTAAATGAATATTTTTATATTTTGTCATCATTAAAAATGTTGATTATTTATATAAAAACAAAATATTTTGCTTTTATTGCAAAAAACGGTTTTATTGCATATATATATATATATATATATATATATATACAAATATTTAAGCATGTTGAGAGCATGAGGAACACTTGGTTACATAATTCGTAGTGCTTCATGGGAGTGGGCGGAGCTAAAGAGCTATTTTGTCCCGTTTCACTTATTTTGACTCCGATTGGTGTAATTTTCTGCATAGCATCATGGGTAATGTAGTTTTTCACCACAAATTCCGCTGAAATATTTTCATATATAATATCTTAAATTAATAAGTATAATAATTGTGTATATATATATATATATATATATATATATATATATATATATAATATTCAATTTTTTATTTCTCTTTTCTGTTTCTGTACTTGTAATAATTAGTTGAGAGGTCCAGCTAAAATCCACAGGTGACCTGTAACTCTAGCATGTCACTGCTCTCCAGAAATAGTTTTTGAAGCATGACCTTGTAAGACCAGCAATCCATACATTGAGCTTTGTGTTTTATTGAGCAGAAACTCCCTCCTGGCCGTAACTCAATCGAATGAAGTATATGTGGGCGCCTGAGGGATTGAAGCTCATCCTCCATGTAATGAGAGGAGCTTCAGACGAGACGGACACTTCATAAAACATCTCAACTGAAAACCCTCGTGCAGACGTAGGTCTCTCACCTACGGCGATCCAAGGAAAACAAACTGTGCAATCAAACACAACACACAGACATGCAACAAGAATGGAACAGAATGAGAGTGGAAACATGTTTGTAGCAGGTTGTGGCAAGACTGACTGACCGACAGCGTAATTTCAAGAGCCTGAGCTCTATCTGTGCAGGAGGAATCTAAACACAGAGGCATGGGACAGATGCAGACAGGAGCCTGAACAAACACTGTTATCTGTGAGAGCTCTGGACCGATGCTGCTTCACACCACTGAACAAACACTGCAGATCTGAGACGCCCGCAGCTGGACGTTTCAGTACACGTTATATCTGGCCATTTTAACCATCTCTGCCATGTCAATAGATCATGAGATTCATGAGATTTCAATACTGAGTAGTAAAATAAATATATACATTTATAAAAATTACCATTATAAGAATTAAAATGATTTCGATTAAAACAACATTTTAAATATTTTATAAAATGATCTGCTCGATGTCGGTTCCCGATCATCCTGTCAAGAATTTATTTTGTGAAAATGTCACAATAGATGTGAACATCCAGTTGAAATTGAGTAATTGTAATTTAATTACTGAGTCTTCAAGAAAAGACATTTATCAGACACTTAGGCTCTGTTGTGCAACGAATCTTCTGCCATGGTCTTGTCAGTCATCTCGTCATGTGATCAGTGAAATCTGATTCCTGCTGCACTATGTATGACAGTATGGATGGGATTGAAGCGACTGTTATCCAACTGAATTAAATGGTTATTATTTCTATAGAAAGCAAATTGACAGTGGAGGAGTAATGTAAATGTAGAGGTGGCATATTCTATCCTAATATTAGCCTCATGGCAATTTCGCGAGACAGCTTTTCACCTCGACGAGAAAGATCTCGTCACACCCCTACTATACCCTAATGTAAATTTAAAAGTAAACAGTCAGTAATAAAATAAGGTTTTTCAGGTAGGTCTACAAAAATATAATAAAGCAATCAAATGTAAAATAACACTGCATACATTAAACATAGATTAATCCTTATTAATGTTACACAAGTTATTCAGTCAAGAGCAGTGAGTGAATTTCTCATTGTCCTTTGTAGTTTGATTAACATTAAAAACAGCAGCAGGATTATTAGGCTGCTGTCACTTTAAGAAATAATGCACAGATCCAATATACTGTTAGCCTACATACTGCGTTTACTTTTCACTACTGTTTACGTTCACTTAAGACATGACTGAGTTTACTGTGAAGAGTAGAAGAGTAGTAAACTGTGTTTACTAGGATACTTCATAGGATATTCATTTTTTGGTGTGTGAATTTGTCCGTTAAAGCGCAAAAGATGTGAAGAGCTCAATTTAGCATTCGCGCGCTGTCTGAGATTCGGATGTTTTAAACTTCCAACACAGCGCGCGAGTAACGGATTGAGTTCTCTTTCGTGTCTTCTTGAGCTTGAATATTTAAATTGGTAATGCTTAAACTTTCGCGATGATGTGACACTGTCCCGCGTTCACATTTGTTCACGTTCATGTTCTCACAACATTTCACTGCAATTCATGAAATGTTACCGGAAAACTGCCGATTGACTCTTCCCTGCAGATGGCCTCAGACCTACTTTCTGTACGATCTGAATTTCTGCGCTTTGAATTTACAATATTGAATTTGATGTTCTGAATTTCTTCTTCATCTTGAAAACTTGTATCTTTAAAAACTGGATATTTCAGAACAAAAAATCCGCTGTTTGAAAATACATGTCTATAAAATTCTGCCATGAAAACATTTCAGTTGTGTTCAATTTCAAATGTTCAATATTCAAGTTTTAAAATGCCACATAATTATTAAATTACACTTCAAATTTACACAATTCAAATTCATATAGTATTGT